>OMNM01065280.1:3290-16556 GCA_900302745.1 Parablennius parvicornis | reverse complement strand
CACACGTGCACACAGACACACACACACACACACACACACACACATGCACACCACTCACGTGCACGGGAACACATAATCCTTAGTCATCATCGTGGTACATAGAGGTGCTTAATTGTGCTTATCGCTTTCCTATATACAGAAACACTGATGAAAGCTATTTCTCTGAGGATTACAGGATGGATTATGTCCTCTTTCAACCTTCACCATATAGTGTTTTAAAGCTAATGCAGCATTTCCTGTTTTATTTCCATCCCTTGAAAGGGTGTACATCGTCACGTGGAACGTGGGATCAGCTGTCCCGCCAGATGACATCACTGCTCTGTTTGGACCAAATGTTTCAGATGGGAACATTGACATGTTTATCATCGGGTAAGCAAGTATTTGTGCACGGCTCAGCAGTGCCAGAGAGACAGCCGTGAGTGCCCACTCAGTCATCTGCTTTATTTTGATTGGTCCCGTCCCATTAGCCCTTACAGTGCTTTTCATTATGATTTGTTTATGACATTTCTCTACTTTCTGGGTCCCTCCAGACTCCAGGAAGTCAACTCCATGATAAACAAGAGGCTGAAAGATGCTCTGTTTTCAGACCAGTGGAGTGAGCGCTGCATGGAGACACTCAGTCCTTTTGGATATGTTTTGGTCAGTTAACTCTCTTGTCCCTCACATTGTTTTTTTGTCTGTGTGTCATTATCAAAAAAGATTTTCCATAATCATTAGTATTTGTTTTACCTCTCGTCTGCTCAGGTGGCATCCCAGAGGATGCAGGGCGTGCAGCTGCTGGTTTTCTCTAAGTTCTGTCATCTTCCATTCCTCAGAGGCGTGCAGACAGAGAGCACACGCACAGGACTTGGAGGATATTGGGTACGTGCTCCGCATTGGAGAGTGGTACTCTGAGAGAATCACAGATTTGTGATGTTGCAAAATTGGAGGTTAATCCGTCTCAGTGAGGTTTTTGGTCAAAGTTGGAGTGTGTGTGTGTGTGTGTGTGTGTGTGTGTGTGTGTGTGTGTGTGTGTGTGTAGCTCTACTTTATTCACGGCTATCACGAAGAGCAGAAATATCACTTTTAGGGCAAGTACTGGAGAAGCAGAGGCTCAAACAGATTGTATCGACATGGAGAAGTAGAGGGTGCATGAAGCCCATTACCGTAAAATACATATATAAGGCTGCAGGGATCAGAGCACTTGAAAAAAGCTGCGGCTTATAGTCCGGCAATTATGGTAGGATTTATTAAAAAACAAAAAACTAGGAGTAAGTTTTATTGCTAAAACCTAAATCAAGTGTAACTGTTTTTGCAAGTTAGATTATTTCACGTAATTATTGATGATAAAAAACATAAAAACACAAAAACAAACATTAATTACATTACACATTGCACTATTATTACATAATGCAGCTCTACACACCCGCATTTTGTAATAACTGTTGCAATGTGTAACAAGTTATAACAAAATGCGGCAATGTTTATTAAAAAATGTGCTCAAGAATGTTTTTACAAAATGAGGCAGATTATTTCAAAATGAGTTGAAAATGTATTACATTATTCCATATTGCCCCGTTATTACACACGGTTCTTCCTCTTCATAACTCTCCAAAAGCTGTGAAATCATTAGTTTGGCTTCATATTACAGCAGCTCAGTTATTTAGCCTTATAATAGATTCTCAGAGACAATTAAACTTCTAAAATGACGTTTTGAAGTGATGTTTGCACCAACAAGTCAGTGTTTTTATATATATATATATCTATGACGTCTAAGACATCTGCAGAGCAGAAGAAACTTTCCGTCCTGTTGCTAGTTCAGTTGATATTCAGTGAAACATGCCGGTGGACTCTCACCTTGCACTCTTTGCAGTTTGGTGCGGCCAAACGCCATAGGCAGGTTGAGCGGTATGAAGTGCTCGTGGTTACAAACCGCCATTAGAAAGTCAAATTTCATTTCGCTCAGCACCTGTGAAAAACAACAACATTTAAAAAAAAGCATCCGCAGGAGCGTGTGTGAGGACATGAGCTGTTTTGTTAGTCAAATATCCTGCTTACACTTCCAGAAACAAAAAACACAGTCACCACCAAGGTAAACACATGAACCCGCCTGAAATTAAGGAAGCACACGGTGCCCACGCAGTAAACTGGGCAACATTACAATCCAAATAGACGCAGTCTGGATGAGTGGTGTGCCGTTACAGGATGTCGGGTACCTTCGGGTCCTTGAGGCTGAAGTGACACATGTAGTGGTTGACCAGGCTGAAGCCGAAGCCTCGGTTCATGACGGTCAGGCACCGCTGAGGACACAGGAAACACAGTTTCTTCAAACTGTTATATATTTGTGTTAAAAATCGTGATTTAACTTTATTTACTCCAGTGAAAATGAAAATAAAGTTCTGTGAAAGACTTCCCTGAGGTCAGTCTCCTATTTCTGCATGTTAAAGAAATAACACTCATGGCCCGCCTGCCAGTTTGGCGTCAAGTTGATGGTTTGGTGAATCACTGGCTCACATCTTTAGATGCTTAATAACTTTAAAATACAAACTAAAGATTTATTGTTCAGGTGTGCAAAAACTATGGAGGAGGGACCTTTAAAGAAATAACAATAAGAATGAACGAGGAAGTCTATCAATCTGTGGGATTATCGGTCACAATGCGTGATCGCACCTGATAAGAGATGCAAACATGTATCGTGAAAATAATCTGGAAAGCAAAAAAATTCATCAAGAAAAACCTGATTTCAAACCATAAGTAGCAATAAGACTTGTACTGAGAATGAACAAGTTTGACATTTTTATATGATCAGCCCTTTTTCTCACTAATTGTATTTATTATACAATTTGAACAGATTACCCATAAGACCTGAACAATAAATTTAAAAAAAAATCCTTGATGTGATAATAGTTTCCTCCCACTGTCTAGATTGGTGGATGATCCAAAGGGGGAATCATGTTTGATTGTGCAGGAGCAGATTATACTTTGTTGGGTTTTTCTCTGTTAAAAGCACCAGGAGGTGACTGTGTTGCATTTGGTGCTACATAAATAAAGTTGAATTCAATTCAGTTGAATTATACACACAGTATATTTCAATCATGTTTATATGCATTATACACTCGAGCAGCTGATTGGATCTGTGAAGTTTGTTTTGAGTTTTTGACACACAAGCAAAACTGGAGCGGCGTGGAACCTTGATGAAGTTGGCCAGGCTGAGGTTGATGCAGCGAGCCTCCTCGGGGATCTCCATGTGTCGGATGGTGATGTGCGGCATGATGGACAGGACCAGGGACTGGAGCGCCTGGTGAAAGCTTTCGGGGAAGCGCTGGGCCCGCGGCATCTTAACCAACACAAACATCAGCATGAAACTCCAGACAGGTGAAACCTGCTGACAATGTGAACCTGACGCCGACCTTCATGCGGTTTCCTTCCTGCAGGTACTGGGCCATGGACTTAGCCATCGTTTCAAAGAAGAACCAGGAGTACTAGAAAAGAAAAAAATAATTAATAAAACCATTTGTGATGAGGAAAGTGGCCACAATCTACTGAGGATGTCTGTACTGGCATGTTTTTATGAAGTGCTGTGCCGCCTGCTGGTCACAGCCGGTACTACACACCTTGAGCAGCTTGTTGCTGGTGTTGAAATCAGCCGTGTGCTTCAGGATCGACGTCACCGAGGTGGCCAGCAGCTCGTGAGTCGTCACCGAGCTTCCCGAGGCAGGATTGTTGGTCACAAACACGTACTGAAAGGACAAAAGACGCGTTTTACAGAAATAAGACACAAGAACTTTGAAAGTTTTTTACCTTTTTTCTCCCAAAAATATATTTCTTCACCAACTTACAGACAAATACAGTAAGAAATTACTTCAAACTCTCACAGATGACACTTTAAAATGACACATAAGAGTGTTCAGAGAGGGTTTTATCACTTTAATGATGGATTTAAAGGGATAATGTTCCCAGAAAGTCGTTTTAACATGTCTTAACAATCAGAAAAGAGCCTCATTAAATCAAAATAAACATGACAGAGAGAGGGAAGAAGGGAAGAGAAAGGGAACACTTTCACACTTTATTCTTTACAATTCTAAACAGTTCTGTCGCTGTGTATTGTGTTATTGGCATTCAGTCAATCCTTTATATCCAGTTTAAGCGTTTTCATTCTTACTCTGAACATTTGTTTCTTTTTCTCAAAAATGTTGATTTTGTACTAAACACCTGAACTTTATCAATAGTTTGATCAAATTATTCACTTTGTTTCTATTCTATTATTTACTGTTTGATTCAAACAAGTTATTTATACTGAATTTAGTCTTTTTTTAACTTTTGGCATTTTCCTTCTAAAGGAGAGACTGTCTTTAAGGGGCGTCAAACACATTTTATCATGAGTGGGCCGGACCAGTGAATAGCGTCATAATAACCTTCAAATCTAAATTTTGTTGTGGTGCAGAGAAAACATGATGAAAATGTTGATTTTTTTTTTATCTACACTTTTTGCAAATTCAAACAATTCCTACCAAAGTTGACTACAATAGTAACTTCCATCAAATCTTAATGAAACCTTCAAGTACAGTCAAGTACAGTGAAATGTTCAGAACACTTCTCCTACAGCTGTTGCATCATGGGTGTTTTTACAAGCAGCACGGCTTTGAGGTTAATGCTATTTTGCGATGTTTCACGGCGACGTCACTGATCTCTCAGCTCAGGTCTCCGTGTCGTGTTGTCTATTCTGAAGAAATTTGTTTGTTTTCTTTGAAGTGTTTACAATTTGCTTGGTGGTTTGGCGGATTGAAGCCTCTGATGTTTGACACCACCGATCTCCAGTCTTCTCTTATTCGTTAGGTATCAAATATCAGATTAAATTTTTTTATTTATTATCTGCAGCTGTTGAAACTGTTAGACTTGTTTGATGATTTAATCTGTCTCGATTAGGCTACATTAATATTAATATCTGCTTGTATACATTTGGGTTAATATTTTGCCTCCAGTTTATTCTCTTAATCATAATTAACTCGCAAACATTAACATTATTATCATAACGTCAAAAATAGAAAATTACATGAGAAAATTAAGTTTCTCTTGAACATTTTAAATTTAAAAAGTACTAAAAGAAGCAAAAAAAAGTAGTTATACTTGTAAAAGAAACAAAAAATTATGCATTTCCCTCAGTCTGAAACTAATTTGCATGCTTTTATTTTGCTAAATGTGAAGAAAATATAGCATAAATGCTGCTGAACAAAGAAGAGTACCAATTCATAAATTATCTTATTGAAAGTTTATGATTTAATATCTAAGAATCGAGAAATAGAACTGCTCTTACAAGTGTTGAGAAATAAAGGTGCTTTTTAAATTTTATTTCATAAACATTCCTGATTTCTTCTGGATCATTTTCATATTTAAATGTCAGACTTTCCTTTTGATTTTAATATTTTTCTTCTTTATTCTGAACTAAATCATCCTAAAATGCAGTGAACTTCTCTTGTAATATATTTCCCTTGACGTCATGATTATCTGTATTTATAATAAATGTATTTTCCTCTGCGTGCTGGCGTGTCACTACCTTGACGAAGGAGCGCAGGTAGTTCTCCAGCCCTTCCTCGTGACAGCGGGAGACGATGTGTATGATGACGCTGCGGGAGCAGAGGGATCAGTCACACTCTGTAAACACCACCAACACCGGCGGCGGGGAGGAAACTAACCGCAGGGAGTTGACGGCGACCTCGTGGGCTTCCTTAGTGGCGGCGGCGAGCACCTCAAACAG
Source organism: Parablennius parvicornis (assembly GCA_900302745.1). Lineage (NCBI taxonomy): Eukaryota > Metazoa > Chordata > Actinopteri > Blenniiformes > Blenniidae > Parablennius > Parablennius parvicornis. Next base: position 10,822 of record OMNM01065280.1, on the reverse strand, counting down.
CTGCATCAGGACGGTGGGGAGGAAGGTGATGATGACCTGAGTCTCCATGGCGTGCAGGCACTGTGGGGGAGGAGGGAGGGCGTCAGCGACGGAACAGGAAGCAAGGAGCAGAAACGAGACGCGGCCACTTGCCTTCAGGTACTTGACGAGCTCGGTTGCCTGGTTGCCTTCTGACTTGGTCTTCATCATCTGGCAGTGCTGGAAGAACTTGTGGAGGTGAAGGTCCTGAGGGTAGATGGTCGACGCCACACGAGTCTTCACTTTGAACAGAGTCTTGGCGTTTTCCACCCACTTGATGTCCGGATGAGACTGATGGAGGAAAGAGAGACGAAGGGGTTCGGACGACTGGACTGACTCTGTTAACAAACTAACTTTACAAATAAGGAAAACATAACTTAATTCCACACAGTACCGTAATGTTTGAACTACAAGTTGCACTATTTGTAGTTTTTTAGTTCTTTGTGCTCAACACATATACATGTGATGAATTGTTTATTTCAGTTACAATCTACAAAACTTGAATTGTGTGCATCTTGTCCTTCTTGTCCTGTATGATCTATAAAATAACCAAGAATATCAGTAACACAAGGAAAAAAAAAACAAAAAACAAAACATAACAGATATTTACTCCAAATTAGTCACGTCATTTAACATTGTAATCCTTAATCCTTTCACTTTTCATTGTTTTTTTTAGAAACTCATAAACTAAACAATAACAAATCATCATTAAGTGCATTCCTTAATACGACTCCCAATGAAATGCATCTGTATTCAACATTAGTTTTCATGTTACCTCTTTCAAAGACATGCAGCCCTCTTAAAGTATATATTTTTCTCTTGATTTAAAAAAGAATGTTAAATACAGGTGGTAAAACATTAATTCTTTACTCTTTAAGGTGCAAGACTCCATAACTACTAGTTTCATAGTAGGAAGGTTTTTTCATTATTCTGAACTTTTTTCTATAGTTTAAGGACTGAAAGTGAACTCGATCCAATCATAAAGCCTCTAAGAGTCACGTACGGTTCATGTTCATCTCTCAGGATTTGGGTAATTTCCTGCCTTGCCCCTTCCTTGAATGTGATACACACCATGTGGACTGACGCTGCTGTAGCACCAAGAATCATCCTTTATGACTGTGTTTGACTGACACTATATGCCCAATGTGACGAAAAAGCAAAAGCATAACAATTGTGACTTGAACATGTTTTCTCCCTCTTCCTAATGAGTTTAATCTGGAAAATATCAAATTAATGACAATATGAACAATAAAATCATTCTAAATAAATAAGTGCAGCGTATAGTTTAATCAGTATGAAGGTGAACAGGATGTGGAGAGACAGCAGCTGACATGATCAACTAACATGATGGTTTCAGCTGCTCGTGTTTCTCAGCACTGGAATCTTGGTGTAAAAGAGCTTTTCTTTCTACCTTCCTGGTGTCTTGACAGAGGTATCCCGCCGGCAGGCTGGCCGCCACCGGAATCTGCAGCTCCAGCGACTGCATTCTCCCGTCCTTCAGCAGAGGCATCCAGGAGTAACCCACTGAAACACATCAAGATGAAAAGCAATGTAATGTTTCCTGTGGCCACTAGAGGGCAGTCCATATTGTTGACAATCAAACTGTTGCACAAGAAACAACAAAACCTGATAGAAACAAAGACAAAACATACCAGATCTGCTGACTTTTTGGCTAAAAGTCTCTAAAACAATCCAAAATGTGGATGGAAATAGAATTTAATCAAGTAGTTTGTTTAATTTCAGTCTTAAATAAACAGGAACATTCATCTGGTCAGACCGTTTCTTCTCATAATTTCACAAGAGCATCTTGTTTTTTAACAGAAAACGCAGGTCCGTCTGTCTACTGAAAGGCATTCAGGACTTTTCCAGGCTTCAGCCAGCTGTGACCTACAGACTCAACACATGAGGGACAAAAATGACATTTATGTGTGAAATAGAAGAAACTAACGTTGAAGCCGTTTGTCAAGATGCAGCCTGAAGCTAAAACAAACTGAGGAGCTCACCATTACCTGCATCTAAATACCTACTGTGACTGAACAGAAATACTGTAGATGAAGGTTTTAAGCTTAAAAAAAAAAAAACGTGGTATTTCAGTTTAATGAAATGCACTTTGCAAACTAGTGTTGTTAGTTTTGATTCGTTCACTACAGATAAGAGTGTTTTAAAGACAAAATGTGCTTGAAATTCAAATCATTCGATAGAAATCACTTATTTTGAGACAAAAGCAAATACAATTTGTCGATTATTTTTTAAAAAATAGGGCTTAAGAAATGTCTGCTGTCTGCAGCTCTGTAGAGACGATGTGTGGTCTGACCCACCCAGAGATTCCACCCCGTCCTTCTTCTTGCTGCTGGACTTGCTGCTGGACTCGCAGCTGATGTGGTAGAAGGTGAAGAGGAGGTGATGCTTCTCGTGGACGTGGACCGGCAGCTCGATCTTCACCTGCACACACGAGGGACAGACGAGAGCTCCAGACGACAAACCGATTTCAGAGTCTAAACCGACCACATGTTGTGTTGGATCATTTTAATATGACGTTTGAATTGTTTGAGTGCTTCCTGTTTATTAGATGTGATGACTTCATCTAACCCTTCAATTTGATGATTGGTGCTGATGAAGCACCAATGATTTGTGGAATTTCCCTGAAACTATCTTCACCTCTGATTTACAGTAAATAGAGCTAAAACCATAAAATAATTCATAAATAAGTAAGTAAGCAAATATATAGGTGAATGATCAAATTAATTAGACTAAAATAATAATACGGGTTTATAAACAAATAAGTCAGTGAATTGTGAACATTCTTGCAATTATTTTATATTTTTGCCTAAACTGTAGTAAAACTAATACATTCACAAATATTAAAAACACGCAACTTCAATTTGGTAAGATTGTTTAGATAAGATGGGAGAAATTTAGTTCTGATTGCTTGTGTGTGTGTTTCCTTTTTTGTTGTGCTTTTTTGTTGCTAAATATAAAGTGATACAAATGTATAGGTGCCTGTATTCAGATATTTAATTTCATTCAATTTTTTCAATGTTTGTACAGCAACTAATTGTCAACATGATTGGGAAACAAAATATATCTAACAAGCTGTATTGTGATGTGAAAAGGAAAAAAAAAAAAGAATAAAATATTGTGGCAATAGATAAATATAGAAATATAGAAATAATCCCCTTACAAACATGGGAACACACAGAAACAAAATATCTAAATAAAAAATATTAAAATATTTGGTTTGTTATCCACAATTAGCCCCAGATAGTCCTGTTACTCCAGAAAAACGCTGCCAATTTTGTTTTTGTTGCATCAGACAACTATTTCGGGTTGAGGTATGAGGTACAGTCGCACTTCAAACAGCAGGGGGCAGCAGAAGGTAAAAGACCTCCTGGAGGAACTGGCACATGCAGGGACACAGGTATGAATCAGTCTGATTCTCTGCTGGTGAGTGGGACAAAGCTCATGTGAACCAGATAGGAATTGTTCAGGATGTGAAGGCTGAAGCTTGTGGAGGGAAATCCCACAGAGCATGCGTTTGTGTGTGTGTGCATGTGGGTGCACTTTAAGATCCTAATCCGTTTAATATGAGGGCCATATGGACCCCCTCTACCTCAGCAGTATCCTCAATATAACTCTACTGCCGCAACTGTGTGTGATAACAGCCGAGAAGGATTTAATGGATTAACACAGTGCTGCTGAGGGATTGTGTTGTGTTGAGGTGTATTCCTCATCATCGGTGTCTCTAATACGAAATGTGGGGTGTGAAAGTCCGACTCGGACCCTGATCCCACCTCGTCGTAGAACTCTGGGCTCTGGTTGTGGTGCAGCACGGCGGCGTAGCTGCTGCTGGTGAAGAGGGAGTCTCCCGGCTTTCCGTAGATACACTGAAAGACAACAAAGCCACAGCATCAGTCAGCAGAGATCTACTCCGGGGTGAGTCTGCAACATGACTCCATCGCATCCAACTCTTGTTTACGGTTAGAATATTTGATTACACTAACATGAGATGCAGACATGTATTAGAAAAACAGACACTCTTTTACGAAATGAGTGGAGGGGAAAAAAATCTGATTTTAATCCATTAAATCAGCCTGAGCTGTAATAATAAATGTCACATTTGAACTTGTATAGAAAAAATGGATACTACTGATATTGTAGCTCTGTGATAATGATCCATATTACTGCTTGCATATTTATTAATTGCAACTCTATTGCCTTTTTTGTTGTGTATGCTTCCCTTTCATCCTTTTCCTGTCTTTTCTTCTCTTGTATGCAAATATCATATGTTTTTGTGTGTGTGTTTTTTTTTTTTATCAAATCAGGTGTGTTTGCATTTAGTTGGTAATTTTTTTTGTAAAATGTTGAATGGATGAATGCTGCAGTGATGGAGGGATGGAGGGATGGAGCTGTTGGTCGTTACATTGTATTTATCTAATATGTTTGCAAGTATTGAATTTAGTATGTTTTTTCAAAAGAATTATTTAAAAAATGTTGAAGAGAACAGTAGCCGGAGCTTATATGCTATAACGACAAAATACACTGAGTTCCAAATTGTGATGCAAACTGTGTCATAAGTGTTGTTTTTCAGTTAAACTCATTGATGGTGTCATGTCTCATCTCATTACATGAGACATGCCGTGATCAATGTCATGTCTCAATCTCAGACAACAGTGACCATTAGTTTGCCAGAAGCTTCTAATTAAAGAACCTTTAACATGTTTTCAAACCCCGTTGTGCGTAATACATTTCACAGTGTATTTTAAGTTTATTTGAGCTGCCTAATTGTGGGAGGAGTCAAAGTGAGGGCCTACCCTTGATTGGGATTGGTTAAACCCCCAATGACATGTTATAGGGTTTGATTTCTGATTGGCTCGTTGGAGCAACACAGTTTTTAAAAAATGAAACAAGCCAGGGACAGAGGACGGACTTTCTTCACTTCTGGAGCGTCACTCCAGGTATGGGGACGATTATTACTGTTGGAAATCCTTTCAAAAGTTAATAATATGACTAATTTAATATTTTGTTCATATATTTTTAATTGAATTATATTACATTAAGTTTGATAAACTATTCTTATGACTTCTGTTTTTCATTTAATTTATTCTACAGTTTTCTTGTCCTTCCATGTTTTGGTTTTTTTTTTTAATCATCACCAGGACACTGGTTTATAAAACACTTACACAAACAGAACACAAATAGTGCACTACGTGTTGCATGTGTGGATAAATTTGTATGCTTATTAAAGTTTTCACTTTGTTTGTGTTTTATCATCTGTGAAGCACTCTAAGTTAAATTTTAATGTCTGAGAGGTGCTTCATGGATTAATCCTAGACTGATGTCAGCACTGATTAAAATCTGCCTGGCGTCCTCTGTTAGTTCAATTCAAGTGGAAAAGTAGAAATAATGATGACAAATAGAAAGTCTCTGTCATTCTGACGCCAGGTGGACAAAAACAAAGAATATGTTGTTTTATTTTGAACTTTTTAAGAACCATTTATTCATTTCTAGAGCAGGTTGAGATGTTTGAAATGAGATTCGACGGAGTGGAAGGTGAACGTCCCGACCTGTTCTGACTGGTTCTGACGGCTTTGTGCTCTAATGAGGATGCTAACGAATGTAGTCGCCTGTAATGAGCGATAATGAGCAGATCCGGCCAGAGGAAGAACGCAGCTCTGGAGCAAGAAGCCGAGACCGACGGGAGTCACAATCAGGAAAAAAAAAAAAAAAGAAAAGAGAGAGATTTGGCCGAGGAGGAAAAGAAGCTGTTCTGTGAGAAAATGGCTACAGATGTGCAGCTGACAAGGTGCAGAACAAACGAGACAGTCAGGGACCCTCAGTGTGAGCCGATGGGGTCCAGATTACCGGAGGTGGGCTGAGGGTGGAGGAGTCTTATCAGGCTGACGGAGCCTGTCGGAACACGCCTCCTCCTGGTGCAGACGATCCACCGTCTCATAGGCACTCCTGACTGGTCTCCAAACCTCGTCTCTAAACCCACAATGACTTTTGTTTTTTCGTCACTACTTCATCTAAAAGATCTTAAATCTGTTGGTTCTTCAGTTTTTAGGCCAACATCCAGTATATTAAAGGAAAATGAAGAATTTGAAGACGACGTACGGAATGTGAACATTTCTTAGAGGCTCCGTCTGATAAAGTCAATAGATTTGCAGAATTTCCATCTAAACCAGGTAAAGTGTGAAGGACTTACAGTACACTGGTACTATTATCCAAAGGCCCGGACGCTACAGTGACTTCAATCTTTCAAACATCACGTGAACTTTCTCTTCTCTCTGATCTCAGGATCTTTCCCAGCTTCCGCTGATTAACATCTCTCGTTGTCGTGCGCTGCGGGCTGCACTTCCCCGTTTGTGTACAACTTTCCGTCTGTCACTTTAAAACTCCGCGCGACAAATTGCTTGTGACTCGGTCCGACCTCTGCGCAGAAACAATATGAACAACCGCCTGCCGACCGTCTGGATTCACTTAATCCAGAACGTCGGCTATGAATGTTGTGGCGGGTGAAGGACGACGGATTCCTGTTTTACCACCTCGCTCTGGAAAATGAAGAGAAAAATAATCGGCGGGGTTGTGGTGACTGTTTCCAACCACAGATATTTGACGTGTGTGGCCGGCGGGGGAAAAGAGTGACCGTTCATTACGTTCTACCACGAGCAGTAATAAGCAGCTTGTGTCTCGTCTTCAGTTCATCACTGCAGGATTCATGCGTTGGACGTCCTATCAGGGGTTAATTTAACATGTGAGATTCTATTTCAACATCCTCAGAGCAGAAAAAGCCTCAAACTTTCCTCTGTTGCCCCCCCGAGGTTTGGAACCACCAATTTAAGTGAGTAATTAGGTAAAATGTATTTACAGAACTTTTTACATCAGCATGCACATGAAACACATGATGAGACTAAAACAACTAATTATCTGACCCAGACGCAACAGATACAGTATAAACAGTATTGGGCCCGGGACAGAACCCTGTGGGACACCATTCAACCCTTTATGAGGCAACCATGTACGGACATGTTAAGCTTTCTCTTGTTTCTAAAATGAACCTCAATTAATGAATATCACATGACTTCTCTGATAAAAAACAAGACGATAGAACCAGGATGAAACTATGTGATCGTGAAAGCTTCTGAATCGAAATCCAGTGGAAAATTCTGCATATTTAAAGAAGCTTTTAACAATATTTAGTGTAATACAGTGTTTTTATGGTCCGCTTTACACTTCCCAACAGCTTTGTGTTACATATGAACAACATTCAGATGTTTTTTTTAAGACGGACTATAACTTCACAATAAAGTAGATTTTAAACACCAGTGTTTTCATCCTCTATTACCGAATATGTCAATGGGTCTTATGAAACGTGAAACTGTAATCTCACATCAACCAATCATATGTTATTGCTTGTGCCACTATAAATGAGTTTAAATGACTCTACATGGGAAGTTGTGTTTTAATATTGTTTTGTAAGCAAAGAGGAGCTTTTTTTTTTTTTTTTTTTTTTT
>OMNM01065275.1:9007-20721 GCA_900302745.1 Parablennius parvicornis | reverse complement strand
GGCAATCCGCTTGCTCATGTGGATTTGTTGGGTTTTTCTCTGTTAAAAGCACCAAGAGATGACTGTGTTGTATTTGGTGCTATTTAAATAAAGTGGAATTTAGTTGTATTGTGTGTGTGTGCGTGTGTGTATGTGTGTATGTGTGCATATGTATTTGCGGGTGTGTGTGTGTGTGTGTAGACTGCTCGGTCAGCTGGTCATCAGTCTCCAGCATGTCGTCACCTCGGGGAGGTTGATGCTGAGGGAACCACTCGCTGACGCCAACTACAGCCTGACTGATGTAAGGACACACAAACACACGCTGCTGGGTCGCCAGAATCGGGGTCATGGATTCAGCCTCCGTGGTGACGTCTTTGGCTTGTTGTAGATCTTCATCGAACTCGACATCCGGTATCACCCAATCGAGGGAGCAGCAGGACCCTGGGACGGACTCGACTTCCTGAAAGTTGAGGACAAGGATGAGTAAGAGTGTAACTTGTGTATTTTAAATCCAACGACAAGTATCTTACTGTTTGAACTTAGATAAGATAAGAGACTCAAATCAGAGAGAAATGTGTTTTTCATCTTACTGTGTTTTGTTCTGCTTCGTTTATCCTTAGATCAGCTGTGGTCATCAGAAATAAAGCATTTGACGAACCTGATGAGAACAGGTGAGGACTCACAGAACAGTTGTCAGGGATTTTAATTCATGAAAAACAAATCATCACATGGACCTGGTATATCTGGAAGCAGCTCAATCATTGGATTCTTGATATATTTCTGGACCTGAGAGAATTATCAGCCAGCACCTCCTGGGGATCAGGAAGTGGTGGAGAAATATTTTAGATGTGTGTTGTTACCTGTTAGATAAACTAATACCAGAGTGTTAAACTACAGATCCTCTTGTTTTCTTGTCAGTGTGAAGCCGGTCACCCGTCCTGATCATCGAGAGCGGGAGGCCCGACGACTAGGCCACAGTCTGTCTCCGCTCGGAGAAGACGACGACGATGACGATGATTATTATGACGACGACTTGGACTTGGACATCATTTTCACCTCTCTTCTGAGGTCAGTCTCATTTAAGTTACATTAGTAGTTTGATTACTAGTTTGCCTTTGAAATTACATTGTGAACTAACTTGTGCACAGTAAAAATGCACTGCTACCTACTTTTGTTGTAGTCGTTCCAGGCCACTTACCAGAAGTGCAGTTGCAGCCATGCCCAGAGTGAAGAGCTTTCAGGTGAGGTTTTTCTTCATGGATCATTTATCTCGCTAACTTGTAGAGCTCAGATATGCTTTTCCCCCAGAAGATTACTGGAGGATCTTAAACTCTTGCACAACACACTCAAACATCCGACACATTGGTGCTAACCAATATAATTGAGAAGTAAAGTCACGATAATAATAATGCATTGGATTTATAAAGCGCTTTTCTGGGCACTCAAAGACGCTTTACATGGCATTATTCATTCACTCCATACTCCACGGTGGTAAGCTACACAGCTGCCCTGGAGCAGACTGACGGAAGCTAGGCTGCCATACTACGCCATCGGCCCCTCCGACCACCACCAGCCATTCACTCTCACACTGCATGCACCCAGGCAGGGAGAGATGGGTATCAAACCTGCAACCTTCTGATTGGGAGACGGTCGCTCTACCAACTGAGCCATACCTCCCCGAGACACACCTGAGCCATTCTTTTTTTTTTTTTTTTTTTTGACAATATGTTTACCACGAATGTGTGTTCATGTGTATGTTTATTTTTTTTGGCACCCAAAATGTAAGTACAGGTCTTTTCCAGGGGTCTAAACCTTGTGATCGCTGGTGGAGACCAATGCCTAACCCATAAGAACTCATAGAGACAAGGGAAACCTTTCCATTTTTTGGTGAATTTTGGTTTCTTGAGTTAGACTGTGTATGGTGTTCGACAAATATTAGTAATGGCTCAGTTTAGAACAAGTATGAGGCCAACAAACACAATGTGCATTTTTTTTTGTGTGTGTAGGTAAATGTGACCATCCAGGAGGCTCAGAAGTTGGCGGGAGTAAACATCAACCCTGCAGTTTTTGTCAGACTGGGAGGTCAGAAAAGAAGCACAGGGACACAGAAATCCACAAACTGTCCCTTCTTCAATGAGGTAAGTGGGGGAATGGTAGAACTGTAAATCACCCCAATAATGAGTACGGTAGAGTACAGTACAATAATGTGCTCAGTAGAATTTAATAAAATGTATGCAGGTAAACACATTGAAGTCTAGAATATTATAATTGAACAACAGTAAACAAAAAGGTGTATGGAACAAATGAATAGTTAAAGTAGAGTTTAGTACCGATGAAAAGGTAGAGTTCAATAGTATAGAGTATAATGCAGTGCACTAAATGGTAGTTTACAATAGTGAACCACAGTTAGTTACACAGGAGAAGACGACAGACTGCAGTACAATGAAATATAGTGTATTAAAATGACATTGGTGAATAGAAAACATTGGAGTGCGGTAGAATACAATGTCTAGTATAGTAGAATAGTTTAAAGTTTAATACAATGACAAAGAATAGTGGTGAATGAAGAGTAATAGAATAAAATAATGCAATAGAAGACACAAGAACACACGAGAGCAAACCAGTGTGTTTAGTTAAATGTTGCTTACTATTGTACAGCAGTGCTCAGGCGAGTACACTACATCAGAAAAACAGTAATACACTGAGCATGCAGATTTAAAATAAGAACATCATTTGTGATTGACTATCTCTCAGTGTTTATTTTTGACGATTGAAGGCTGCAACAACCTTTTTCTCACCATCAAGCGATGGATAGGATTAATGGAGTGTTTTTAACTATTTTCTCATTTCTTTTTTAGAACTTCCAGTTTGAGTTTCAGGAGTGTTCTGAGGTCTTCTTTGACAAAGTCATTGAAATAAAAGTGAGTTCCACTGTTTTCGTTCGTTTGTAATTAGTTGGGGTTTTTTTTTTTTTTATACCGCTGTTGCCATGGTCACACGCTTTAGCTGTGTGGCCAAACTAAACAACTGGGATGTTACGTCCTCTCAGGTGGTCCACCGAGGGCTTCTGCCTTTCCTAATGACGCACATTGGAACCTTTAAGATCGACATTTCCACCGTCTACAACCAACCAGGTACCCGTGCCTCTCATCGTACTCTATATAAAGTACTGCCTTAATCTTGTCCAAATACTGCAGTAATCTATGACTTGAGAGTTTGCTTTCTTCTTTAGACCATAGATTCTACCAGAAGTGGGCTCCACTTACCGACCCAGCGGACACCAGGTCAGGGGTCAAAGGTTATGTCAAAGCTACCATCAACGTGCTGATGAAAGGCGACGCTCTGGTTATGCCCAGTCTGTCAGCGCCGTCCTCGTCTGGAGCCGCTGAAGACATCGAAAGGTCAGTAATGAAGCCTCATAAAGAACAAACTACCATCATAAAATCAAAAAATGACGGCAGAAGTCATGAAGCAGTTCAGTCATACAGAGTCAACTACTCCCAAAAAATCCCCAACTGACCTACTTTGAATTTCTTTCTGCTAATATTATTTTAATAATTTGGATGCTAAATATTAAAAAATAATATTGACTAGATCTGTAAAGAAATTCACAATCTACATTTTGTTTTATACTTCAAATTTTCTGGTTGTAAATAAGTTTTTCAGCTATTATTGATGCCCGTATTGTTCTGTAAGTGTGAACGTCTGGACAGCTGGTGTGTTCGGCTGTGAACATTTCTGATGTTGGATTTTCTCTTCCAGAAACCTGCTGCTTCCTCGTGGGATGCCCTCCGAGCGTCCATGGGCTCGGTTTCGTATCCGGATCTACCGGGCTGAGGGCCTTCCCACCATGGGGGCGGGACTAATGGCCAAAATGTCCGTCTCTGACCGGGCCGTTTTCATTGACCCTTACGTTCAAGTGACTTTCGCAGGTCAACAGGTACAGAAATATGCTGGATGTGAACAGGAAACCACATAAAAGAGCTGCTTACATGTTTTACACACCAGACTTCATTAAAATCAGAATAGGCATGATGTAGACCCCTTAACATCAGATTATAGACAGGGTGCATTAGGGATATGTGTATTACAGGTAGAATCACTCACATTTATGGGTAAATTCAAATATCTCTCAGGTGAGAAGTCCATTTTTAGATTATGGGGAAAAAAAAACAAACCCTGCAAGGTCTCCCTGTGGCTTTCAATCAGGAAGTTTAGATAAAAGACTAAACTAACAAACCACCCAATCAAAATTATTAAATATTCATGTGTCTACAGTGGATGGCTTGGAGATGTAGAGGGTTTCTGTGTGTGGTTGGCGTGTTATAATGTTCTTTATCTATGTGGGATTCAATCGTCCCAAAATGTTAAAACATGCTGGTGACAGTTATTTAGTGGCAGTAATTTAGAAATAGGCATGTGTGTGAGATCTTTTGTGCCCTTCAGTGAGTCCTGAAATGAACTGGTAACCTAATGAAGGCGCTCACCCCGCGGTTTGGCTTGAATAGGCTCAATCAGCCCTCTTACAAAGCAAGTCAGGGTGAAGTAGCTGAAGAACATTCATGATGGATGAAATTTATCTTTTTCATGGATGAAAAAGATAAAACTGAATATGTTAATAGTGCAGAAATTACACTAATTAGAAAAATGAATGAAATTTGTGTTACAACCACTGCTCATAGTTTATGTGTGTGTGTGTGTGTGTGTGTGTGTGTGTGTGTGTGTGTGTGTGTGTGTGTGTGTTCAGGGGGAGACATCAGTTGCCAGCGCCACCAACTGTCCAGTTTGGAACGAGGAGATCTCCTTCATTGAACAGTTTCCTCCTCTGGCTCAGAGAATCAAACTCCAGATCCTTGATGATGCTAAAATGGGCGACATCGCACTGGCAACACACTTCTTGGATCTGCAGCAGATCTCAGATCCTACTCGAAATGGTACAAATTAAAACATGAATACATCAAGATGAATATAGACACATTTTCTTTGATGAAATGAAAACTGGTGACACAACTTGACAGGCTTCCTGAAGATAGAATTAGACATAACAGGCTTTAACCTCTTTGTTTTCAAACCTCATCAATTAACCTTTACTTGGTTTTAATCTAAAAATCTGAAACCTCAGTTGCAGCTACAATACTTTATTATGTTTTAGACTAAAAAAGAGGCTTAAAGGCTCAAAGTTTTTTTTTTTTTGTGTTTGATATCAAGCCTCTGAATGAACTGTTGAGTCGTGCTGAATGTGGTTGTAATGTAGCAAAGATGCAACTTTAATAAAGTTGTGATATTGTTGACTAGATTTGAATTTAGCTGCAGATTTGGGACTTTGTGGACTTTGTTGTGAACTACTACAACACAATGAAGCCATTTTAAATATAAATATGTGGAAGCAAAAGTTTTCTTTTCATTTTGATTGTAGGGTTTAATCCCACCTTTGGACCAAGTTGGGTAAACCTTTATGGCTCTCCTCAGAACTCCACCCTTGGAGATGTGCATCAGGTAAATGACACTCACCAGTATTTTTTATTTTACAAGAAAATATGATGACAGGATTGGACTGCTCTCTTTTGCTTGTCACATCTACTTTCATTAGTGTTTTTGTAGCTAGTGAATACAAAGTTTAAAGGTTAAAGTGGCTCTCAGATGACTATTTTGGAATCAGATTTTGATTTGTTCAGTTCTGTAACAATTGTTTGGCACATTAGAGCCACATTACATTTATATTTATATTTGTGATGGACTTACTTTTTTCATAGAGGATTCCCAATATGATAGCACATTTCTAACACTGGATGCACGAGTGTGACTTTCACTTGTGTGAAAATTCTGTGTTGTAGCTTTAAAAATATGGCTTAGGAGAGACACCATCTCGCTCAGCAAAGCAGTGAACTGAAAAGAACATTATTAATTCCAAACATTCTGGATGTCTCACTGCCACTACATTTAAATGGCACAGGGAAGAAAATAGTGAAAGTAACTAAGCCTAACCCAATATACGACTGAGCACAAGCTATCATCAGAAAACTATTTTACATTTTGTTTTGAAAATGATCATAATAGAGTGAACTTTTGTTTTTACGCCTTGTTTGTCTATTCACATTGCTAAATGAACCAGCTCTTGGTTTTAGGTCTATGACTCGCAAGCAGACTGACACAAATTTTTTTTTTTAAGTTTCTCTGGAGAAAAGGCAAAAGACAATATTTATCCAAAACGTGAAACCTTGTGATGTCATTTCATTTGATAACTAACAAGAAATAAATCAATGCCTCTATACATTCTTCATTCCAGGCTTTAAATGAAGGTCTAGGTGAAGGAATCTTCTATCGAGGTCGAATCCTCCTCGCTCTCTGCATGGAGGTTTATTCCTCCCCCTCCACTCTCAATGCGGATTCGGGTTCTGGTGCTGCAGGAAAGGTATCCTATTAGTAACCCACTATAGAATCCCTATGGGCCACAGTCTGGAACTTGATGAAGATTAAGTCTTTTAATTCAGGTGTTATTGCAGCAGTATGACCTCCAAACCAACATCATGTGTAAGATGCTTCACAGACAGCAGAATAATGACGGGCCACTTAACAACATCACTTACAGCGAAAGCTTTCTTTGCGTCTTCCCTCCCATATTTAAAATACTGACACATTTGGGTCAATCGGTGAGTCAAACAGAATTGCGTTAAATATGAAATGGACTGAGGGAAGTCAGTTCTGAATGTTTTCTGCCTTTCCATAGCATCACGTCATCTCTGCAAAAACATCAAATTAAATCTTAAATGAACCTACGCAATTCTCAACTGATTCCTGCAACTGTCTCCTGTTCAAATGTAATATTTCTTTATAAATGCTCTCATTCTCTTCATTAACTCTATCTAATCTGTGAAGATGAAAGGAGCTTTGAGCAAACTGGGATTGAAGAGAAAGAAGAGCAGCTCAAAGGAGAAAAAGGGAGGTGAGCCCACTGACTGTACAAAGAAGTGTTGCTTTCTCCATCCTTCTGTAGACTTGTTGACCTTTATCACCTCCACCAAGGAGGTTATGTTTTTGCCAGGCTTTATCTGTCTGTCTGTTTGTTGGCAGGATTACGCAAAAACTCCTGAGGGGATCTTCCTAAAATAATTCAGAAGATGTGTCTTGACCCAGCTTAGATCCATTAAATGTTGAGAGTGATCCTGATAACCATCTGGATACAAAGAAATATCAAAGATCCTGTTTCTCCCCTTTACTTATCATTGAGCCACTTTTCAAAACATCCTCTCTCTTGGAGATCATATCTGATTGACTTGTAAAAATCCAGTGATGTGTAGGATGGTCATATCTAGTAGGGTGCAACATTTCATCTGGATCAGAACCAGAATAAGGTCAGGAAACATTCTGGAAGTTAACATTGGAAACCCCTTTTACCAGTTTAAAAAAATCATAACTCGTAGAATTTAGATTCGATTCTGTTGAAATCTGGGATGTATATTTGGAGGATCATTGTCCTGAATTTTGCCAAATTTCGTCTGCCAGATTAACGACATGGTGGCACTTTGAAGTTGGGAAATTTTAACATTAGAAACGCCATTTGGCGGAGGTCTGCACTCTTGGGAGTACTTTTCTAGTAGTTACAATGGTTCTGTCCTACTTCAATGTTTTAAAAAATCCTGTATGTTTAGCAGATTATAACAACTCTCAAGGGTTAGAAATATCTTATTCTCATGGATCAACCAGCAGAGTTTCAATCCAACAGTGTAGTTGTTTTGCTTATATTTGCATGTAGTCACTCTAAAACGATGCCGTGCAACATTAACATACTCGGGTGTTTAATCTGCTAAAGCAGCAGTAAATGAAACATCGCCGGTCTATTTTCTTTCTCTTGCTGTGTTGTCTTCAGGCGGAGGAGCAGATGACGATTCAGGCGAGGCAGGAGAGGAGGTCCCTGAAACAGTCACAGTGGAAGTTGAGGAGACTCATCCTCTGCCTGAGGTCAGTGCTCTTCCCTCCACTTTCCTCGTCTTCATCACTGAGCTACTGTTGTTGTTATGATATTCATATTTTTTTTAATTTATTTGCCTCTCTTTGTAAATTTCACAGCATGAACAAATAAATATAATAAAATGAGAACTAATTTCTGCTTAGAATATGCTCCATTACTTATAGAATTCACTTGAAAGGACTGCAGACTTTTGTTGCTTGCAATCTAGTCTAACGAAATCCGTCTATTTCTACTTTAAGTACCAGAAGTTTGTGCAGAATTAGGAAATATTGTTCGTCATATGGGTGGATGAATGCTGTCTTGTGGTTTGGTGTCAAAGTTTCTGATTGCATATCATAAGTATTGTGGTGAATTTAAATACCATTAATACTGTGTGATACCTGACAAAGTGGTCTGAGTAAATGAATTCAGCAAGTGCATCTTATTTGCTGTGTTTGTCATCTTCAGGGTTTTCTGGGACAGAAAGAGGAGTTTCTGCTGTTTGCGTCTCTGTTTGAAGTCACGATGATGGACCCGTCGGTGGGAAACAAACCGCTGTCGTTTGAGCTCTCGATAGGTGAGTAGTATGCTACAATACTGTGCAAATTAAAAATGTAAAATGGAGTTTGATGTCTTAAAAAAGAGTGGAGTTATTTGAAGAGTTTCTACTAATCCAAAGCAACTAGTGAGGCTTGTTCTAAGAAATGTATGGTTATAGTGTTAGTGGAGGTTCAATCGACCTTCTTAGTTCAGCTAAAGTTACATCTGTTAGCTGGAGAAAGAAGCCATGATTGGATCTTGCCACTTCCTCAGAAATGCTGATTTTATTAATGCAAGTTGATATTTATGACAGCGTATATTGCACTGCAGGAAATGTAGATACAAATCATCTCAGTTAATAGCAGTTTAAATGGACAACTGCTGTAAATGAGATGTAACAATGTTACCTCCCTCTGAGGGTCACCAAAGGTCCAAACACAACTGCAATTTAGATCGTTGTAAAAAGTATTGGTCACTTTGAAATAAAACACCGTTTTAGCCACCCATGGAGAGATTCTGGAAACTAAATGATCTTTGATTCTGAGCTCAACAACATTTGAAAGGTGTCACATTACATTATATCCTTCTTAGTCTTCAGCTTTGTGACTGTCCCTTGCAGGTAATAATGGAAAGGTTGTGGAGGTCGGTAAATCTAAAAAGGGCAAAGAAGATCTGAGAAGGAGTCGGGAGGATCTGATGAGGAGCAGGGAGGACCTGAATGAAGAGATGCACATTCTGCTGGAGTCAGAGGACGAGCTGGAAGTGCAGAATCTCGAACCTGAAAACAAATCTTTGTCTGCTGCCATGAGACCCCAATCCACCGAGTACGACGGGTAAGTAAGCAATTCATTCTCCCATTATTCTGTCCGTCTTCTCACTCTCCTTCTGACAGTGTATATGATTATAGCATCCCAATAATTATACTGTACACACATGTGAAATGATGATGTGACCTTGACTTGCATTTTGTTAAGACAATCTGCTATTTGTTGGGCAACATGATGGCGTCTGAACTGTAGCTGATGTAAAGTCAAGCTTTATGTTACAAATTCTGGGGTTGCATCACAAACAAATTTTCACTTGCTAAGTATCAAGCATGCTTCAGTTATTCAGTGAGTTTTGAGCGAGTCTAGTTTGAGCTTTTTAGAATTTTATTTTTACAACATTTTTAATACACAAAACCACATTGAACAAAATGAACCATGAGGAGTGATCCATGTCATTTAGGTATGCATAGATTTATAAAACTTAAGTCTGATCTTTATCGTGTTACATAATTAATCCACTTCTCCCATCGTGATTAGACATTCTTCCAGTTTATGGTTGACATATGCTGTTATCCTCTCCATCTGGTAAATGTCCATCCAGGTATTTAGAGGCTGTCTCTCCTCATAGCCTTTCTCCCTGCCACCAGCAGTATATTCAATAAGCATTGGTCCCTTTTCAATCAGTCTAGTGGCAGACGTCTTATTCTCCAGAGGGACATGACATCATGGCTCCAGATACGTTCAATAACAGGACAGTTTAAAAAAATATGATAATGACATGCATTTCCTTTATCTCATTTTCTCCAGGAGGCTGAGGAGTTACCTTCATAGTGGCATTAATCATCTATTTTCTTTACTGCAACTGGTGTCTACTGTGTCATTTTTGTTTCCCAGGTCATTCAAGTGTATTCAGCTCCAGCCGCCCTCTGTGAAACTCAAGCCTTGTCTCTTTGTCTGGAGTCAATTTGAGGATCATTCTTTTCGTCTATATCTGGTTAACTTACTCAGCAAGATGGCCGACAGGCTGGTAAGGACAGAGCAATTATTTTAATGTAAAAACGAACCCAGATGAATGTCAGCCGGTGTTGTCATCCACACTACTCTCCTGGCCTCTTTTAGGAGATTGGCCTTAACGAAGTGGAGATTCTCCTGAGGAGGCCGAGGAGTAAGGTGAAGGAGCGTCTGGTGGAGGTGCTGCTGGAGCTGGTGGCGTCCTGCAGGTTGGCGCCACTCTGATAACCAAAACACCAGTTCACTTTGCTCTTATTTTGGTTTAACTGAACCTTTTACTTTTTCTCTGCAGGCAGTTCAGTGTTTTCTCAGACAAGAAGTCTCAGTGTCGTCCTAACAGCCTGGACAAAAGCAGGAAGGAGTTCATCAAGAAGAAGTTGGTGAGTTTGTTTTCCAGACGTGTTTTATTTTGTTGTGCCTCCCTGTCTCTGTGTGACTGACCATTCCATCGTCTCCAGGTCCTCGTGGCCAGACAAGCCATGAGAGCCAGGAGACGACTCACCAGAAAGACAGCCAAACAGCGGCTTATAGACAGCAGGAAGCTCCTGAAGAAACTCCGTCAACTAGCCGCAGAGGTCAGAGGTCACAGAGAATTCACCAGAAGTCACAAAATCGCCACGCATTTCAATACGTGCAGGTTGTCTGAGGCCTCACGCCATGTCTTTTGCTTCACACTCTCCAGCCGCAGAGTACAATCCCAGATGCTTTTCTCTGGTTACTGAGTGGAAACAAGAGATTGGCCTACGTTCGGATCCCCGCCCACTCCATCATGTTCTCATTGGTTGAGGAACAGAGGGGGCGGGACTGTGCCAAAATCACCACACTGTACATGAAGGTAACCATCCTCTAAGCTTTAATGTCTGAGCCGTTGTTGTTGGTTTCTTAGTTTATTTTTTGTTTAACATTTTGGATCTTGATCGGTGCAGTTAGAGGTGGATTACAGTTCGGACTCGACCAGGAAGGAAATGGACCCTTCAGTGATTTGACAGTGGTCAAACAAAATCAGCAGCAGATGACAGACAGTAGGAACCAAGTACAAGTAGGAATCAGTATCACGATAAAAAAAAAAAAAAAAAAAGTTGCATGAATTAATCGAAAAGAGCTGACGGACAGCAACATTTTATAACACATTTCAAAACTGATTTAACCATCTTACTCATCACTTCAAAGGCTTTAAATGGTTTTGTGCCTCTCATTTGCTGATGAAGTGTACCAGTATGTTTTTAATATTTGCTATTAAACTTATTGTCTTTAGTTCAATGTTTCTTTTTGTTTAAAGCCTTTCTTGAGCAAACATGAAAGGCTTGCACAAGAAAGCATTTGAATATCAATGATCGTTATCAAGTCATATGAAAATGTTCAAAGTTTATTTGTAATTCTGCTGAGTGAGCAAGATTAACCACTGGTTTGTCGAATATGTCCCGTATTTCCTGCACGATGGAGCGCACCTGAATATAAGCTGCACGCAA
>OMNM01065274.1:17395-37613 GCA_900302745.1 Parablennius parvicornis | reverse complement strand
AATTATTAAAAATAACTACACATTTTCCAATCTAAACCTCTGTTTAAATGTTAAATGACGCTTTCCAGTGAAAACAGAAAACAACATCAACTCATAGCCTGCCATGCCAACTACATCATGTTCAGCGATTCTGCCATTTTCATGTAAAAAGACACAATTCACAATACATTGCATTGCTAAATTGCGAAACTTTTATGAAATCACAAAAATGCCTTTTCATTTGAAACGCTGTGTAAACAGGGTATAAGTCTAGGGGGCCTCTGGAGCTGATCCCAGCAGATGAGCGACTGAACAATACAAACCAGGTCATCAATATCACAGAGAGACAATCACATACAAGCTCACAATTAAATAGAATTTGGATTCACCAATCGACCTCACTGTGGAATAAAAGCAGACTTCCCAGAGAAAACCTATACATGCTCAGAGAGAACATGTACACCCAGCCCAACCTGGACTCGAATCGTGAAAGCCTGCTATGAGGATAACCACTACGCTAATGTGTTGCCCGAGCAATGAGTGGACAACTCAAAAGCAGTAGATGCTCTCATCAAAATACTGAAGTAAATGTTTTCTCTCTTTACACACTTTGGACCTTCTGGGGACCTGGATTCGCCTCGGGCCACACGAATGACACCACTGGAGTGTTGAACTTTAAAAGCAAGTATTTGTGACGCTAACCACTTTTAAATTTAAAAAAAAGCTGCAGACAGAAACAAAAGCTTTGTTTGACTCACCGAGTTGATGAAAGATGCTCAACAGCAAGCTATTGCTGAAAGTTTATTTGTTCCATCCAATAACCTCAATGTTTTCCACCAGTGTCACTTTACGTCCTACACGTGTTATATAAGAAACACCTGGTTATTTACACCGTCAATATTTATGAGCACTCCGAGTACTCCACATCCTCCAACATATTGGATTTTCCACATTGTCTAACGAACTTAAACATCCGTTTTGACCCCAATACTTTAGCCCACTTATCTTTCTGCCCTTTGTTTCACACAATCAATCAGTCACTGTGCTCTGCTCTTTAAGTATCATTGATATTTTACACACTGAAATTATGCAACACCTCTAAAATTTCAATTTGGCGGATAAACTGCCATAGGCACCCATTTATTTCACATGAGATTTATGATCAAGCAATAAAGTTCAACAGCTTGAATATTGAATTTTGTATTGTCCTGACACAGCTCACACTAATCAATCCAGAAATGACTTGCCATCCACTTTTCTTGATGCAAACTGAAAATTTCTTTTCAAAATGTGTCAAAATGAAATGAAATTATGACTTGAACCAGGTTTTCTTATGGTGTGTTTTCAGGACCCTTTTGAGGAGTTCAGTAAAAGCTCATTTAAATCCGAATTAGACACTGATCTACTGAACGGTTTGTGTGTCTAAAAAAATAATAAACTCTTGATATTGTATGCACACATGTGTAAGCTGATCTATTGTTGGGACACACTGAGAAGTGTGTCGCTAAGTAACACATACATTCTATTTTTGAATGTGGAGTTTTGGACATCTGTTCCAGATTAAACACAATACAGGGAGGAGATCACGCTAACAGACAATTGTACAATACCAAATATGATTTATAACTTGTGAAAATGTTCCCATTATGATGGGATATGGGTTTGATGCAGCATTTAGCATATAAGCTGCTGGTTTTGTGGTGAGGAGCATTCACTCAGTTGATTCCTCATGACTTTTGATCACAGACTTTGTTGTAATCTTTTCTGAATCTCTTACTTATTTTGTTGCCGTTTTTTTTGTTTGGTTTTTTTTTTTGCCTTGACTGTGTCGCAGATCTTCTCCCATACTAGATAGATGAGGCGTTATTTGCTGTAACACTTTGGTATGTTTTGATAACTTATATGTTTGACAAAACGTACAACTCCATGGTAACAAATTTCATTTATTGCTTGAGGGGGCTCAGTGCTCCGTCCAAATGAACACGGAAACGTTCCCGACATGTTATTCTCATGCACACAAAGCCTTCATTTGAATTTTCCCGTCTGTGTCTGATGTCACTGCCAAATTTACACGATAACATTTCTGGTGAAAATCCCATCGCTTTGGTGTTTTGTTTCAATAAAGTTTTGCGTGGCCTCATTTTGAAACTAATATCCACTTACAGGGAATGCTCTAAATGATGTAGTCAGTATGATAAGCTATGAGTTGATTGTTTTGTGTATTGAAACCACACGCACATGCGTGCAGAGAACAATACGCTATAAACATTACAAAGAACACGGACGTTCGTACGAACAGACGACCAAGTTGGATTCCTACCATACCAACCTACCATATTCCGGTAGGTAACTATCAAGTCCCAGGAGAATATGAATTGGGAGTCATGACACTCTGAAGGCCACCGTTGTTGTTACTGTCCGTCTACTCGGGCATGTGCAGAAGAGCAATTTACTGTCGACGTGGTGACCATGCACTTAAACGGCATTTCCTACACGGTGACGCAAGCCAAGTGTTTTCAAAAAATTGCATTTTCTCCTTGTTTACACAGAGTTGAAGCATTTTAAAAAAGTTCCACCTTGGGAGTTCTTTCCAAGAAGTTGTGTTTTTCAGTGTCTCTGAGCGCCGTTGATGTGCAAACGAACCCCCAAAAGACAAGAAATGGTGCCTCAGTGGATCACTCCTTCCAGAATTGCTTTGCTCAGTTTACTGGACGATGGTTGTTGACATTTTGAATGCTACAGATTCATATTAGTTTATTTCATTAGTCAAGTACTTTTTTTTCTGCAAATATTTAAATTTGGCCCAATGATGTCAATTATCAGACATTCTAACATCACAATGTACATAACCTTGAATACATCGAGAAAATACATCTGTTCCCCTTTCAGAACTTTCCGGGGCTTTTTCCTCAAGTGAAATGCTGGCTATGTTCAACATTCCAGCCATTGGAAGAAAACAGCTTTGGTTGATGTGCTTGCAGCTTAAAGACTTGTGACAAGAGATCATGAGTACACGTTGAAAAAGGTCACGGAAAGCCACAACCACTCACATACTAAGTGCAGATCAGAAAGGAAGATGCGTGCTGAAGTATGTGCTGCATGGATGTGAAAGAGAGCAAGAGTGCATGTGAAGGCCAAAATTTGAAAGCAAAAGCAAGAGATCTTAGAAAAGTTGGCGCACAAGAGAACATTTAAATGAGAATTTGTTTTTTTTTTCAGCATGCAGATTGGTGGTGTGATCTTCTCTCTGAAATATGAGAGAGAGAGAGCGAGAGCGAGAGCGAGAGCGAGAGCGAGAGCGAGAGCGAGAGCGAGAGCGAGAGAGAGAGAGAGAGAGAGAGAGAGAGAGAGAGAGAGAGAGAGAAATGGTGACGGAACACTGTGTGTCGGAGTGAAGCCAGTTTCAGTTTTCACAGCCGGTTTGGGCAAACACAGCCAACCATCCTGCCCTCCGCCAGCCTTTTGTACTCCTTTTAAGTATCACCATTTATGGCAGTGGCTGGGAAAGCAGTATTCTGGCCATCGTTTGAAATGCGACTTATTAAAGAATACTGAACACCTTTTTTAAAACTACAATCAGACAACCAATGTGTTTTAATGGGCCCTGGTTGTGATTTTAGATTTTTTTTTAATATATTGTTTATTATATATCATTTGCTGTGAAGCACCTCTGTGTTGACCCTACGTGCACCTCCAACAGCCCTACAGTATACAGTACCTACAGGGCAGTGCATAGTCTGTCCACACAGTGTGCTATGGGCACTCTAGACTGTGGACAAAGCCTGCTGAGTAACCCCACAGGCTCCAGTTGGCTGTTAATGAGTGTATCAGTCATACTTTAATCATGTTTAGCATATAGCATTCCTTGTGTGTGACCCCCAAAACCCATATGCTGAATCACATGCTCGGCAGTTGAACGAATGAGTGACATGTGACTAACTCCACTGGTCCGAATGTCTCTGGTAGTTAAGCTGCTGGTGATGTCTGAACTAGGTTTTGCCTCATCTTGATATTTTGGCAGAATATAATTTACAGTCTGTCTTCCTTTTGTTATTCTCAATATTAATAAAGCATCTCCAAACTGCTGGTATCGCTCGTGCTCTTTTGAGCTGTGGGCGACGTTGCCGACGCGTGATGTCACGTAATCGTTGCTTAGTTGTACCGGGGAGTGAGTACTCCGTCCTGTATCAGACCCTATACCTGATACTGGTATCGGTATCGTTGCTTCCCTAAAGTAAACCATCTGCCATAGTGCAAAGGTACTACTAGACTTTTAGACGGTACGAGAATACAAATGAAACACAGAGGTGGAAAAATGCTCTTTACATCCAGCTTAGGCAAAAATATCATCTGTTGCTTTATGTGAAAAGATAGAATGTTTTCTACCTGAAGGCTGGCCAGTGCATTATGTGTTTGACATTAAAGTGGAGCTCAGGGAGACCAAACCCAATCAATTTCAGCTCGGCAGTAAGAGAGAAGCCAATTGCTTAAGTGTTCAGATATTCTGATTGGAGTCCCAGGTGACCGGCGCTGTCAGTAATGAGATATAATAAGTGCAACCCTGGGAGACTTCTATTCACACAATGCCTGGGGAGACAAGAGTTGCGATGGCATTTGAAATCTAATTGGAAAACACTTTTGTAGTGAATAAAGGGGGACACCAGGCACCCTTGCCGAGCGTGACACAATGAAGTGTAACAAAACTATTTGAAACAGTCTCAGCATTGTGGTTCAGCTGTAAGTCATCACTGAGACATAATAAAGTCTGTTTAAAAAAGGTGTTTCATCCCCTGGTTGGAGATTTCAGTCTAATCTCATTATTATCAATTCACTCATCATTTATACCGAGAGTTACTTATGGTTAGAAAATGACATTATATCATTTTGGTGTTGTAGGAAAATATTTTGAATGCAATAGCAATCAGCAGTTATCGCTGACAAACACTATCACAAACACTATTGCACTATCTGCAATAACAACATAATCATTTTAAGTCATGGTGAGATTTTCTTCCATCCTCATGCAAATTCCTTTTCATCATCTGCCCCATTCTGATTCTATCCAGCTTCTTGACTGTTACACCAATCATCTTCTTGTCCCTATTGTCTACATCCACAATCCTCCTCTTCGTCTTCCTACAAGGCAACTCCACCTCCAACATCCTGTGGCTCATAAATCCTCTTCACCTTCATCTCCAAACTATTCATCCTTAGCCTTCCCTCAGATCTGTTGATTTTCATTCCACCACATTATAGCAGATCTCAAGACTTTCTAACAAACCTACCCTCTTGCTGCTGTTCATGTCGCACATCAGCCCTGACACTCGTCACCCCGTCCATCCTGCCAGTATGTTCTTCCACTCTTTTGTGAACTGCAAATTGCTCTTGATTGCTAATCTCCTTCACTACCTCCACACTTCAGATCTTCACATTTTGACCTCTCTCCTTCTGATTGTCACACATGCATTCTCTCTTGCTTTTTTGACCTTCAGTTTTCTTGTTTTCTGTACAGACCTACATTTTTCCAAGGTGTTTTGCACTTGCTCTCTACTGTTACTATAGAATACAAAGTCATCTGCAAACATGGATGAGTTGTGGATGATTCACTGTTCGACTCATGTTGAAGAGATTACTGCCAGTCTCAAGGATCAACGTCTTTATTTGTCATGCTTTCAAATTTAAACCAAATCTCAAGACCAGTAGCGTACACAGGATAAGGGGATTCCAGCCACCTTTAATACCACAGGGTGCAGGAACCAGTCCCAGTTAATTATAGGCAAGGGCAGGATACACCCTGGACAGGTCGCCAGTTCATCACAGGACAAATACAGTTCATTCATGACTGTGGGAGGAAACCGGAGTACCAGGAAAAATAACCACAGTCACACTGGAAGAACATTCTAATTCCACACAGAAAAGCCCCAGCCACTATTTGAGCCTGGTCCTTCTCGATGTAAGACCAGAGCGCTAACCACTACACCACCGTGCAACAATGAGGGCATAAAGTAAGAAAAATGCACGAATATAAAGTAAAATAATACAGCATTAAAGAAAAAAGTGTGCAAGTGTGGAAAATAAAGTGGACCATTCTCATGCAGAGTTTGTATGAAAGCCAGTGCTTTAGTGAAAAGCCAATGCACAGGCATGCACAAGCATCCATTTCATTTTGATAGCACGAGAAATGGATGTACAATATTGCCATCAGTAAACTATGAAAACTCTGATACCAACTTCACCTTAAATTCTTTTAAAATAATGCCAAATCCTAATTTTTAAGGAGCTTCGTACCTTTACTTTCTATCCCTCAACACGAAATCAGCCATAATGCTCTTCTTGATGACAGTTTGAAGCATCTACTCCACCACTGGTTGCCAACCTGAGTTCTGGAACAAGTCTTAGGTATGCACTAGACATCATAAGAGAGGCCGACGTCTTTGCTTGCTCTGAGGTGGTCAATAGTAGATTTGCCTATGTTAAAGGAGATGTATCATGCACAATTCACTTTGTAATATGTGTCCCTATACCTGGGAATGACACTCCAGAAGTGAAAAAACTCTGTTGTCTCTTCATCGGGCTTGTTTAATTTTTTCTAAAGTGTGTGCTCCAATGAGCGAGTCGGAAAGCAAACGCTGAGTAGCGTCATCAGAGTTTTGAGCCAATCCCACTCGAGGTAGGCCCCTCCCTTTGGCCCTCCCAAAGGGCCGCTCTGCGTGCGCCTCGCTACTGCTGCAGGTAAACAAACATGGCGAAGATACAAGCAAAACACGCCAGATGCACCATTATTAATTGTATCAATGAGCAGAGGACTCTGTTTTCATTGTCTTCGACTGAGCCTGAGAGGACCCAGTGGATTAATTTTAATGGGAATATACCAACAAGAGTTCCCAAAGTTTTGTATGTATGCTCCACAGAGGAGTGTTTTCATAATGTCGGCCAGTGCAACGCTGAATTCACTGCAAGACTTCTAATAAAGCATGCATCTGTACCAACTATCTGTGACTCTACTGTAAATGTGGAAACTGTAAGTAAAATGTTCTGATTTATATGCTTTTATATTACTTTTCGAAGCACTGAGATGGTTAGTTTGCAACAGCCAAGGCCATGTTTTTTTTTTTTTTTTGTGATACATTGTTCATGTCTGTAAAGTTTTACTAATAGAGACTGTGGATCAAATGGAGGTTTTGTACAGTCTGAGGGTCTGATGAATTCAGTATAATATGAAAAACTGCAACACTGACCATACAGTTAGCAGGAGCTAGCATTCGCTACTTGGTAGTAACTAACAACGCAACTAAACTAATGAACGGTGTTTCTCCATTACATAGCGATAGATATGATGTAAACAATAACACATAGCACCAGGAGAGTATTTACTTCCTCCTCTTCCCAGGATGGCCATGTGGGGCGGAGCCACTTCAGCTAAACGAAACCCAGCAGATTCTGAATGCGGCTCGAATTATCTAATATTCAAATGGCTGAAAAAAAGACAAGCTGGATTTGGAGCAACAAACTTTGATAACAATGTTTTTGGACCAATAACGACCATGCTAAAGTATTGAAAAGTTGTGTGATATTACTCCTTTAACAAAAAGCGTAATGAGAGAATCCAAAGTACTGCAGGAAAAACTTCCCATTGTCTGGATTTTGAAGACTCCTGCTGTTATACGTTGGTGAGAGAGGCTGTGTCCACCAGGCTTTGGCAAATCACATATCACAGAGGGAATCCACAAGCCAAGCCAAATTGTGAGTGTGGCCCTTTATGGGGCCAAGTGCATCAATGTGCCTTGGCACCAATGAACCGGTCGCCGGTTTACTGCTTTTAGTTACCAGGACTACTTTTGACTGATACTGCCAGCGCGGACCTGGAACGCACAACAACAGCTGTGTTTTAACCAATCACTGTCTGGCTCTCACTCAAATCTATCTAATATATCAGTACATTTAACAATTAAGCATGGGTTTCACTTCACCATCATTCACAAAGTGTTACATCGGCTATGTGTAATTATTTCATGGCACAGCTTATGAACTGAGTGACCATATTCGACAAAAGTTAAATAGTGACCTTGAGGTAGTTGCTATATGTGTAAGGTATCAATAAAGATAACAGTTGCTGGAGCTGATGAATTATTGATACAAGTTTTATCATTCAACATGTCAGACATCCCTCATGCGATCATAAATTTGGCTTTTTAAAGACTTACCGAAGAGCTGTCAAAAGATCAGTGAACTATAAAAGGTGTGAGTGGTTGGCTCAGAGTTGCTTGTGAACCGCCCGAGAATTGAATTACTATGATGTATTTCATACAATCATACTGTTGGTTGTTTTATTATTTATTCAAAATGGCTGTTGAACTTGAAATGAGTGAATAAAATCAATGCTATTAAGATAAAATACACAGTGCCAGAGCACAATGGACCTGAGTCATTAAAACAGAATTTGAAACAGTTATTTTCATTGTGTTTTTAAATCGTGTTTTAATGTTCAGTGGTCTGCTTCTTTGGCTCAATGACGGCATTGTGTGAGTGTCAGAAATTGTGGAAATCATCTGGTATTTGTCTCAACTACTGAATTTCTCGAAGTAGTAGCAGTCATACTCTGTTCTACAGAATATAATGTTGGAACCAAGTAGCTTACAGAAACAGTGCAACACAACTAGTTTGACACTATGTAAAAACAAGAGGTATATTTTGGATTATTTGAAATGAGATGACAATATTTCCATCATGGCTGAATGCAGTTGTTCAGGTGGAGGACCAAATACACTGCCTCAGCACAGGCAACTAAAGTAGTGCACACACGGAGAAAACAAAGAAAGAAAGAATTTATTTTTTGTTTACTTATTTTCAGTTGAACAAAATCAGACCACTCAATTTTCCACCCGGTGCTGTGTTTTACTTGAAGAATTAAAAACATATATGGGAGAATGCCAGCAAAAAAAAAAAGAAGAAGAAAAGTTTAAAGGTAAAATAGCTAAATTGGGGATTTAAAAGGGAAACCAAAAAAAAAAAATCTTAAAGGAAATGCTTTTAGAAAAATGAAAGCTTTTTTATTTATTCACGTTTAAACAAAGTAGTAGAACCCCTCACAAACACTCATAATGCGTCACCTGCAGGAGAAGAGGTTTGTTCATTTCACTGTATTTAGCACCATATATAATAATAATTGACATTTTACTGAGATTTTCATCATTTTCAACTGTAATTGTTTGATTTTTGTGACATTTTTATCACATATACTCTGCGCCACAACTAATGAAAAATGTAAAAGTTAAAAGGTTAACATGGCACTATTTTATTTGTCTGGCCAACTCAAGATAAAATTGGACCCTGTAACAAACGACGTATGATGCTCCATTTGCCTGTTCTTCCTGGGCGTGTACTCTGGCTTTTCCACACTATCTAATATCTAATATACTTGCTTGCATGCCTTCACCCATAGTTGGCTGGAATTGTCTCCAGCAACCCTGAACCGAATGAAGTGGTATAGAAGATAGACGAATGGGTATGTAGAGAAGAAGAAGGAATTATAATGCATATGGATGGACATAAGAATTTCAACTGGACATGGAACATTAAATAGAGCTCTGTCAAAGTGAAAACACTCATTTTCCCTATAAGATGCCACTGGGCAATTATTCTCCTGGAATGATTGTTCAGTAAGAAAGCAATCTGAAATAGTGTTGAACAGCCCCACACTTCAAATTGTATCTTATCAAAAAGAAAAAAAAAACTCTTCTCCAAAGCCCATAGCACTTCACTCTGCATCTCACCTGCCCATAAACACTATGGCACATTGCACCATGGGAGTTCACTTCCAATCAATTTACATTTATCTACTTCTGTTGAGGTATGAACGGGCATTTCTCTGGGATGTTACAGCCCGGCCAGCATTTTAACAGGCGGCCGTTCTATATTACATTTCATCTTGTATGTGCCTGTTTCTTTTCTTCAGTTGACTCCTCTGTAGCCTCACTAGCTCTGTTTATATTCATAGCATGCATATATGCACAACTGTCACAAAACTGATTCAAATGCATCTCAGTGGGCACAAGAGCCCAGAAACTACTTGAGCTCGGCTGATGGACTGAGTGCATGTTTTCCGAGGGCTCATGGCAGAGCCGCTTAGCGCATTTGAGAGGTGGTGTCGCAGGAGGCGAGGCCGTGTCAGCGCTTGGGCTGCACGCTAACATGGCCAGAGCCATGCTTCAGACAAAAGCACTCACCAGAAACAACATAACTCTGTTGTCCAAAGGCCTTGACATCCAATTAACTCATGAGAAGACAAGAGCTGAGGCTTCAAACACACAAACCATTGCTTTCGTTTTTTGCGGGAATAGGTTTAAGGTCACCCTGCTACACAGCAACACTGTCATCTTTACAACATGTCATGCTCTAGTTGGTAAAAACACCTCCTGTTAGAGCAAATTCATGCTTAATATTCTACTGTCATACAACATGCATTAACCGAATCTCGCATTTAAGTGACCTTGAAAAGTATTGTTTCCCCCAATTTGCATAGCCCACTAAAGATTGCGGCAAAGCCCCCTATGAGTATGACGATTATTAAACATGAATTTTTATATCCCTAATGCTCCTAAATATACGAGGAAGGCATGTTTGTGTGAGCACTTACAGGACGATAATTGATAAAAATCCCAGGCCTCTTATGCAGAGAAAGGTGCTCGTCTCGCTTCATAAATGGACGGTGGAGTTGAACTTTATTTCAAGTGGACCGAGGTCACAGCAGCATTGTGCAATCTTGAGCTACAAAGTCACCCTTGACAGAAAAGGGGTGGTGTGTGTGTGTGTGTGTGTGTGTGTGTGTGTCTGTGTGTTTGGGGTGGGGGGGGTTCTTTTTCTTTTTTCCTTCCCAGAAGTGCACTTTGCATGAGGATGATTCGATACAATAACGGATGGGTGGTGAATGCTAATGTTTGGTCCAGGGGAACCTACATGGATCTTTGAGAGATCAGTGTGGCGAGCGTTTCATATCTCAAAGGCATCTCTGGATGGAAAACACCAGGGTGAAGTATGTGCTGATCACACCGTACAACATCTACAAAATGAGATGATTTATCTGAAAGCACTGTGAAAGACATTATTCCTGACGAAATCAGACTTTTATATCAGATTTCTTTTTCCTTACTCCGTGTATATGTACCAGATAGCAATGTCCTTGGTAATCACATTGTATTTTTTCCTCCATACATCACAAATGGTTAAAATGTCACATCCCATCAATTTGACAGCCCACTCCGGCGTTTATAAACCTATTCATACCATCTGCTAGCAGCACACTCTACTAGACTTGTGTTTACTCCACCGCTCTGGCGCACTGCCCCCAGAGTCAAGCCTTCGTTACCGTTCAGCCGTTGTTATTTCCACGGCTTAAAGAAGATCCCTTTGGACAGTCTGTTGCCGCAGCATCGTTGACTGGAAATGACAATAATGGCAGTGTTGGCTGGACAAGAAGAGCTGCTGGTCTGAAAAACAGTCCTGGCGTTTCACATCGTAAAATGATTTGACATGTTCGGTCAAACGCTGGACTAGAGTGGAAATCTAGATGTTTTGCTCATATAATTCACACATTTTTAGCCTAAGGACAAGGACACTCGTGCTGCTCTGACACTGCCAGTTGCTCCATTATTCTGCACTGCCAGCAGAATACAGAGGTCATCGTTTCACCTCTGTGCTGCTTCTGTGGTGGCATTAAAGGAAGTAACTGCGATGAGGCACACATTTGTACCTCAGATGTCAGGCCCATTCATTGATGTAATGCATTCCTGAGCCTTTCATCCTAACCACAACTATTAAACTAAATGCCTAACACTGACCCTGACCTAGATATAACCTTCGCCCTGAAGCCAGTTTACTCCAAAACATTGTGAATTAAGCTTTATACTTATACTCAATTAGAGTATGAAACAGGGACCTTAAACTCCTGCCCCAGGCCGCTCCTACTTCTGGACCCACAACTTCATTAAAAAAAAAAAAAAAAACATGTAAAAAAGTTATTTTATTTTGCTACTACTCACACATGCAGTTGGAGAGTTTTTCAAAAATGTGCATTTTTCCTCTTGTTTTCAATAGGTTGCATTTTCAATAATTTGGAGAATCGTCGCCATGTAAACGGACCCTCGAAACACAACACAGGTTTTCCGTTTCATCTAACAAAATGTGAATACAGAGCCTTAAACGGCTATTTAATTTGTGGAATTGTTTTTCATTATTTAAGTAGCAAAGAGAGACTGATTCTGAATTAAAATAAGTCTAAGACAGCGTTGTTGTAGTGAGAGACTAAGAACCCAAATATATTGTGCAAAACAACTATTTTCACTAGGTAATGTACAACATTTTTTAAATATGAAGAAAGCGCGAGCATAAATGTTTTCAGATGTTTAGCCAGAAGAGATTACCTCTCTGTAGATTTGTTTCAATTACAAATTGAGAAGTGAATAAAGATTTCCTCCTATTTCAAGTTTTGCATGAATATACGGTAATAAAAATAAATAAATAAATACATTATTATGGAGACACAAGTTCGGGTTTTGAGTAAACTTCAACAAAAATAACTTTCTGTAAGCAGAGAATTTCCAACCTCTTTCTTTGAAGTGAAATGTTTGTGTGTAACAAGCGGAGCGTGTTTTGTTAACCACTTGCCCAAAGTATTTTCAATTCTCAAAACTACAATGATATACTGCTTGATTGATTTCAACTATGTTTTATTGAAAAGACAACAAAGGCATGCACAAAATGCTGTCTTTGTGTTTGTTTTGCCATAAAAACACAAACAAAGGAAGCAAGGTGTTTCAAGGTAACAATTTATGGAAGGTTTTGGCTCCAGACGTGCTGACAGAAATCGATTGGATCACATTACGCAGCAGTTTCATACTGAACCAACTTATAAAACACATACAATACATACAGCACTTTTCGACCTAGTGATGAAACTGACTGGCAGGCATCCCACTGGCATCCCGACAGCTGTGCTGCCTGAAAACTTTACCCGTTCAAACAAAGTATAGACTAAAAAAAGGTTTTTAAAATGAAGCACGAGTCGTCACTCTAATACACGATCAACTCTTGTAGATGGAACACAGTACTATTGTATTTCGGAAAGGAATCAGAGACAAGGATTGGTATACTTATTTTCCCAAAATAGGAAGAATTAGTCAAACGAGCTTTCAGTGGCTCCCATGGAAATGTCAGCGGCTAATGACCCAGCAGCCTGCAACACTATAGGATATGTTTATATAACAAAGGAAGAAAGTTCAAACAGCACGAAAGGTCAATGATACTAGTCCGCAGGCCACTGGTTGACATCTGAAGGCATGCTAATTATGCTGCATTTACAGTAGAGGCTGCAACAGTGCTCCAGAGCCCCTGGTACATCTGGCACTGGACTCCCCATTGTTTGGTGGTTTCACAAATGTTCCCTTAACCTCTAGGTACCACGGCGTAAGATCTCCTCTCATCATAAAATGTCAACATTTTATTCTGTCTATAGCAGATGTTTCTGAAGCTTTTTGGGTAATATGACAATGACTGAAAACCGTAAAATGTCCTCTGTGACGTTTGTGTATGCACTCTGGAGCATCTGGATTAAAGGTCAGCATATCCAAGCCATTGCTTCATCAGTTTTGACCTTTTGTTTTTACCCACCATAGGAGATTGGAAGGGTCACTTGAGTGCAGATGTAACTATTTCTAAGTCCTTGCGTCTTTTTTTTTTCCAGAAAGGACTTTCAACCTATGAATTAGTGGTGATACTCACACTTTGTATCCATAATATGGATTTTTCTGATGTACACTTAATCGGAATCAAGATTTCATCTATCCATTTTGTATACTGCTTTGTCTCTTGTAGGATTAGGCTCCATGTACACAGCAACATTTTCAAGTGAAAGTGAATGAGCCTTTGTTGCATTTTGGGGGGTCTGTTGGCATGACAATAGTGCTCCGAGCCACTGAAAACACAACTCTTCGAAAATGCTCCAACTCCGTATATACAACTGTTTCAAGTGAGAATGCAAAAGTTTCATATCGTTTCAGGTGTCAGTTTAAATGACGGTGGTTGGAGCTACTGAATCAGCTTCCAAGGTGGAACTCTCGGAAAGACGGGCGAAAACGACACTTTGTGGAAATGTTCAGCCTCAATCTAGAATAGACAACAACAATGGCTGACTCCAGAGTATAATGACTCCCAGTCCATAACGATTCAAAGCAAATATGTGTTTTCACTTGATATGTTATCTCTTTAAACAGGGCTTTTATGTATTCTAAAGTGAAAACTTGGTAGCTAATTGACTTCATGCCCAACTATCTGCAAATGTTTGACGTTGTCATTTTGGCACGAAGAACAGTTTCTATGAAAAGAAATCACAACAGCTTCTAAAGCCGCGGTGCCGGAGCAGTGCGGGCTGGGACAGTACGATATGGCACAGCGCACCCAGATCCAACTCTGTCCCACCACAGAGAGTACGGTTAAAATGTAGGCGGGGTTGTGAACAAAGCAGATATGTGACGTCATCACGCAACAGTAGCCGCTCAAACAACGCATGAGGAAGCGGTCGCAGCTCAGTCTGAGTAAAGCCTTGATCCTCCTTTCTCTGTGATACAGTGAAAAACTTTCTTCATTCTTCAGCTTCCGCTGAATCTCCTCCTCGTTGGAAGGCCGCTGTGTTGTGGAGCGCTGACATTTTAATAAACCGAGTTAACAAAACAATCAGTGGGCGCAAAGCAGCGTATGTAAACAATGGGAGGGTTTACGGCTGATGAAATATTTAAATATGTCCAGAGTGACGATCGTCACTACCAATCAGCAGATGGCTGGTTTGTCACTTCCCCTTATGAGGCCCGTTCCGTAGTACTAGGTATCTCAACAGAGGGGTGATGAATAATTGTAACTGGTGATTATGTTTTATTTGGTACCATCCAAAACCTTTGTCAGTGGGGACACACGACAACTTGTCCTGCCTCGTAACGTCCCGGCAAAATAATCGGGGTGGAACTACGGCTTAAGTCTAACATAAGTAAAGGATTATACCTCTTCTGTTGGGATTTTTTTTCCTTCACATTTCACATGTCAGCACAAGGTCTTTATATAGTCGGCACAGCAAAAACAAATCTAGTTTGGCTGTTGTCTCCTCTTTATTGGATTTAATAACATCATACAACAGCAGAAATCGTTTCTTTTCTTTAGTTATAACAAAACAGCATACTAAAATAGGTTTTCTGTTTGGCATGCTTTGCCATTGCACAGGAGCATACACTTAACTATTGTCTACTCAATGGAAGAGACTGCTTTCTCAAATTCTGGTAGGTGATGTTATTGAACTGAGATGTCACGCCGAGCTTCCACCACAAAACAAGCTATTTATAATGCAGTTTAACTTTGGGTAGAGGGTAAACCATTGTTCAGAATAATAGAGTGTTCTGGCTGAAGATATGAAGACGGGATCGGTGTGGCAGTCAGCCATCCCTCTCGCAGGAGCACACTGAAAAAACACAAAGTGTCGGCTAATTTTCTTGCTGGCTGAAGCCTCGGGGGGAGAACAACATTTGCGAAACCTACCCTGGAAGTGTGACCTTGGGCCCCGGACTGGTACTGAGACAGGGAAGGCTAAACAGGTTTTGCATACCAAGAGAGATGCCTCCTTGTTTTCAGTCCAGCGGGGAGCCAAGTAATAGCAGGCTAGAGCAGGTCGAACAATCCCTCCCTCCAACTTCCCCCTCTGTTTACTCTGTCCTGAACACCTGCTGTCTCTCAGCCTGTAAATTAGAGGGTGCAACACAGGAGCAGTGTACTATATATGTGGGAGTGCAACACACAGAGATTAATTGCCATCACGGTGATAAAAGCCCTCCTTCACTCGGCTTCCCTCTGCCGCCTCTCATCAGAGACCCCAGAGCCCCTGCCTCCTAAACCCTGCAAGCATCATGAGACCTTTGCCAAAACCGGCCACTGTGAGTCAAAGACCATATATCAATGGTGATAAAGCCAAACCTCTGGCCTTCACAACTTCCGGTAATTTAAAGATTTATTCATCAGTTGGGGCGTCTGCTGGTCAGCTGAGGTTACATAAGAGGAAAGCGATAAATTGCGATTGCTTTGGAGAGGAATTTAGGAAATGAAGAGAAAGGGGTAATTTACTCACTCATATGGACCTTTGTTTTGCTGTTTATTGAGCACAGACCTTGAATTTGTATTCTGTTCTTTACCAAAAAACACTAGTTGCAATCCAAAGTATTCCCTTACTGTTTTCAAGGTATTGTGAATGTATTTATGTGTCCATTTATCCGTTGTCTCCTCCCGAGTTTGTTTGGGTTGGCTGCATTCAGGACTTGTGTTAATGTCCTTGAAAACAATGTTTTTAAGTGAAAATTGCTAACTTTTCTCGTCCCATTTCTGTCTGTGTACACAACACCAGCATTACAAGACTCTGGAAATGGTACTTTTTGAGAAAGGCTCCTTTCAAATATACCAGTCTCCATCTGTAAGGATTAAAAACACAAGTTTCGCTCTGATTTCATTGTAGTAAATGATCCTTCTGCACATCCGTAAATAGATTGACATCAATAAAAATGGCAGATCCGAGGGTGTTGTGCATACTGCTTACTGTTTTGAATGCAATATCGCCTCTCCAAACAATTGTAAAATGATGACACTATTCGAATCACCAGAAGCACTTCTGGGCCTATACAACAAAGAACATACAAAGCAGCAATCAGACACGGCCATTGGAAGTCAACAAGCCTGAAAGCAGAGAATAACAAAAATAACACGAGAAAAAAAGTGTGGTCATCAACAATACTTGATGACGGAATGGCGGGTCACAAAGTCCTGCTTAATTTGATCTGTACATTTCACATAGTTGTTGTAGTTGATACTTAACATAACCAAATGAATCATATCGTTGTACAAACATTTCTTTTAACACCCACCCAGCAAACAGTTGATCCCTGAATGGTTCGGTGTGTATGGAATATATGCAACTCTAGTCTCCACAGTTACACACATCTCAACCCACGTGAACACCTTGGGGAGATTATTATTTTCTACCATTTCAGCAAGACCAAAAACCTTGTATGACACAGACACACAATTTCCAAGGCGGAGGTATCTGCATGTACAGTGTATTCAGCTGGGTTCAAAAATTTTTTATTTAGGCACTATTTCTCTTTAAGGTGTCTATGAGCATCGTTTACCTACACAAAGCTATTTTACATCTTAAAGTTAAATCGGTTCATGTAATGCACTGGGGAACTGGTTGAAAGTAGTGAAATATAATTTTGTTGAATCCATCGTATGTAATTGAGCTTTTGTAATTATGACGGGGATGAAGGGAAGCCATCATGGAAATTTGATGGATGGATGAAAGATGGTTCACCAGTAAAGAAAATACCCCCCAAAAAAAGCACAAAAAAAAAAGGGGTCAAGAACGGATTTCTTGGACACCTTGATTTATTTATCTTTTGACTAGGAGTACATCGTCAGCAACCAACATGATGCATT
This sequence comes from Parablennius parvicornis, assembly GCA_900302745.1. Classification (NCBI taxonomy): domain Eukaryota; kingdom Metazoa; phylum Chordata; class Actinopteri; order Blenniiformes; family Blenniidae; genus Parablennius; species Parablennius parvicornis. The sequence goes on along the minus strand of OMNM01065274.1, from coordinate 20,117 downwards.
AATGTACTTATAATCTTTGCTTTGATTGAGGCTATGTCATATCCAAGTTTGTTCAATCTATGTGTAGAGTGTAATGACATAATGAAATTGAAGACATAGAAGTTTTTTGGAGAAAACATTTTAACAGTAACTTAAGTGACAAGGTTCGTTGTTGACTGTTCTCCAGCAGAAGCCCAGTGCTTTTGATTTGTGTAAGTTGTTAAGGTTACCTACTAATAGATTGGGTTCAGTGTCAATATGAACCTGTTACACATTGTTTTCACGTGTTTCTGCCTTTTCCATGTAAACATACATCATAGTTAAAACGAATTATCACAAATGGGGCTGAATTATGCTTTTTGTTTTCATTAAATGACCAGCTAAGGATTAAAACGTTGTGCGTGCCAGTGAAACTTCCAAGTGGCCTCCAAGCATCTGGACCCCATTGTTTTTACTAACATTAAGTTGTGATAATGACACAGTTTTAATGTTCAATCCGTGGTAGAGATGTCTGCCACCCGAAGGTCCACACACAGACGAGACACAGAGTCCGATTGCCAGTTACCCAGCTTTAATCATGAATCACTCAAATCACATCACCTCAGTACGTACCTGAGTTTTTACAAAAACGCACAATGTACAAACCCAGAGAAACGTCACTGCTTTTTTAAATACCCAGGTACGTGTAAACATGGCCTGGGAGATTATATATTAAAGACCGTAACCTGGCAATCGGACTCTGAGGCTACGTTTACACGTACCTGGGTATTTAAAAAGTGATATTTCTCTGCGTTTGGACATTGCTTTTACACATAAACACAGCAACGACTCACCACAAATAATGATTCCTGAAAACTCTAGCCACAGTGGAGATCTGAAAAAAGTCTGTCTCGGTTTACATCTAAAGGGGGATAAGCAGATATTTACATCAGTGTTTTGTTTTTTTTCCAGGATTCTGATTGGCTATCATGACCTCATCTTTCTCACTACACTGCCCCCTCCAGTTCTAGCTGCTCATAGCAGCTCTAAACCAGGTGTATATGTTGGTCCGTGTCAATGTGTCATTTTTTTAAATGTAGAGGGGGAAATATCAGTTTTTGTAAAAACCCAGGTACATGTAAACGTGGCCTCAATTCACACCACCTCAGACACACATACTGCTGCCTCTTTCAATCTTGTGTGTACATCTTTCACCGCCTGTCACACCTCTGTCGGGGCGACTCCTCGATTTTAATGGGAAGAGGGATGATCGTCCCTCCACGACCTGCAGCTGAGGCCAATCTTCCTCCTCCACACAATCTTAATCAGTTTTACTCTTACTGTTCTTTCAAATAGTATTCTGAGTTGAGGAACAAGTACCCTGAATCATAAATTTCTACCTGGCATTTGTAACGATCCAAACTTTTAAGTCACCCAAAAACTGAATCGTGGATAATCCCTCTCCCTGTCAAGACTTAAGGCCCCTGCATACTCCCATAAGAACAAGAAGAAAAGTTCGGCTGTGACGTCAGCCAACTGCCGAAAAAAAAAAAAAAAAAGAAGCTTGTTCGGTAGGAGTGTTCAAACTTTTGAACTTCACTAATTATTTCTCGCTCCAAATGTTTTCAGAAATACTTTTCGCTGAACTGTTTCAGTGATAAAACAGAAAGTTTGTGTCCGGGCTGCCATGTTTTTCAAGTTTTAACTGCGGGAGCTGACAGCTTTGAGTGATGTGTTCAGGGGCATCACGTAACTCCGACCTTGCTACATGTTACCGAGCTGCGGGGTTCATACAGTAGCGAGGTTACATGCAAAACGTGATTAAAATATGACTGATACGGTCATTAACAAGATGGAACATGTCTACGCAGCACACGGCAGTGCCAAACTTTCTTCTTGTTCCTATGGAGCATGAATCTGTGCCCATTAATGCACCGGATTCATCTCCAAGCAAAAGGCTAAACAACTATATATTGGCACAACACTTAGATAGCAGCAGAAGCTAAATCGTACAACAAATCAAAACATTTTAAGTGAGTCTATACAATGTAGTTACTTACAGATGGTCAGTCAAGGGTAGTATAAATGAATACATCTGCTCGACACACACTAATGAGTCCAAGTGTGGCTATTTCAGGTTTTAGAGATTAAAATACTAACGGGGAAGCATCAGGGTTTTAAGTGTGTCATTGTAGCAAGTGCTAATCATCTGAAATCATTCAGGTAGAATGATTACATTTATTATTATTTATTCCCAGAAGGAGACGCTGCAAGACTGATGACCTGTGGTATGACCACTAATTTCCACATATGGAAATGTCCATCCAATTAAAACATTGAACCAATTAAAGCTGCTACCAATTACAAATAAACTAACTGTGACAGCTCTGTATCTCAAGTGGCACTTTTTTTTTAAAATTATTATTTCACTGTCAGAAAGCCAAGTTTCCACACAGCGTTAAATCCACTTATAATTCGGATTTGGAAAAGCACACAAGTTTAATTTGCTGGAACACCCACATGGTAAATAATTAATTTTATTTTTGAATCTGAAATGAAGCATAAACAGACATCAGCAGGCATTACTGGTATTTTGCAAGTGGGTTATACTTGTTCAAATGTTTTAGATTTAATAAATTATCTTTACTGCTCTGCCACAGCTTTGTTGCCACGTCTTCGTACTCGAGCATTTATTCAGCTGCACTCACCTGGAGTCCCAGGTGCACCAAGATTGTTGATTATGACGACTCCGATTAAAACCTGC
>OMNM01065274.1:1490-17375 GCA_900302745.1 Parablennius parvicornis | reverse complement strand
GTTTGAGTGGAGATGATCACAGTTGAACCCAACATGTCCTACTTGTAATTAAGCCCCCCCACCCCAACCCAACACAGTCTACTAATGACCCAAATCTGTTTGGTCTCTATTTTAAAAGGAAGCTGCTGCCAAGTAGGGAGTAGATTTTAACCACACACTAAGGAGCAAATAAGATGAAGTGGAGTTTTGTTCGGAATTACTACCAGGGTGAAATTTTTCAGGAGAGAAAATGTATTTTCCTCTCATTGTGATCATAGCCTCTTCATCAGCAGAAAAAATGTTGCATTAAATAACTTAATTGGTATGCCATAAATCTTTTCAGTATATCTCATCCTTTTGGAATAAGATTGCATAATATACTACATTTGAATTTTTTTTTTTTAACTTTGCACATAACAATGCTATTAATCTTAGAAAACTGTGGAATTAATCAAAATTAGAACTCTAATATAACAGTATGAATTCTGAAGGCAAATCAGTAGCTAAATTGCCAAACCCAAATTATATAAAGAGGTCTGGATGTGCATCATTATATTATATTTATAGAAGTATTTCTTTTTAAAAGGACATGCAACTGCGAGTACTGACACAAATATTTTGGCACACTAATGATTTAGGGAAGATTTGTTGATAGTTGTTAAATTATTTGGGATGAATATTACATACAGTAACTTGCTGAATGCATGCATGCATGTGATGCACTTGGGAAACATTTGTATGTTGCACACGAGGCAAATACTATGAAAATTTAATAATAAATAGTGCATATGTGATGTGTTCAGCAAAGCACTGATTAGCTTATGTCATGTTGTGTTGAGTGGGTTATGAGCACATTTCACATGCCCGAATATGAAATAATATCTTGGGTTTTCAGCTTTTAATCCCCAATTGTTCTCAAGCTCAAGTCAGGCAAAAGCCACACAGCAGCAGGAAAATTATAAAAATAGTAGAAAGGAGAAAAAGGGAAGATCAAAGCTGCAGGATACAGCTGCTGCTAAGACACTTTCCTGTCTTAAGACTACACGTGGTTATCTGTGTTTCTGCTTGAATGCTGTATATGATGATTTCTCTATAACCTCACATGTACTTATACACAACAGCATGAAGTAAGAATCTGACTGTTAAATACACTAAAAGGTTTGATATTTTGAGCCACAGCAGCAGATGAACAGAAAAGTACCCCCCCCCTAACATGTGCCAACATAACAGTTTCCTATGCGGGCTCTTTTTCTCAGCCTCGGTGGTTTCCGTAGGGAATGAGTCTGCAAGAGTTTTCAAGATTCACACATGAGGTTCCCGAAAATAAACCACAGCGAGATCTCGATCGTACCCACCTCACCTTCCAACACTAATGAAGCCCCTGCTAGGACGACCCATTCCCAACATCGTCTATGTACCAAAGTAAATATATTCTGCCATGTTTTACCAAATTCAGGAGTGTTTGTAATATGTTATTCTGTCCTCAGGCAGCGTCATTGAAATGAGGCATGATTTGAAATTCTTTCCCAGGAATCTTGAGCGTTTGATTTGGATGGGATTTTTGTGTTTCCTGACTAAAACATTTCTGCTCACCTCCATCTCTTTACTTGCCAATTTGTACTAAAAAAAACAACTTTTGAATGACATACTGGACTTGCAGGTCTGCTCCCTGGCCATCGAAAGCCTTAGGGGAAAGCCCATCGTCTAGGTTAATGATTGATTAACATTGTGGGTATAAAAAATATAATTATTAATTGATGAGTTAATAAATAACAGACGGATGCTCCAAAAGCTTCATGAGGCAAATCACCATACTCAGATGTTTCTTGTTTCTTTAAAACCCAATGTTGTGCATTGGAACACATAAGTTTTCTGATGAAAACATGTTTTTGTTTACAGAATACTAATATAATGTGGTGACAAGCATCAAACAACATTGTGAAAAACTTTACAATTTTTAAGAGATTTGGGTTATTTTAAAACTAGAATTTGTTTTCTTTTTAAAGTATAAATTAATTAAACTGTATATAATAAAATGGTTAAAACAAGATTAAAAAAGAAACTTGGTTGCTCGGGCTGGTGAATGAAAGAGTTGGGGCTTCAAGGTGTTATTGTTGCATTTTAGTGTTTTGTCACTTAAATTCTCATCGCTGATCTTAATTGTATTTTGTTTTATGACGGATTATAAATAAAAAAAAAAATCACTTTTCTTTTAAATGTAAAAGAGATGGTCAGTTTGCGCATTCTCCCCATACATATGTGGGACCTCTCCAGCAACTCCAGTTTCCCTCATCAGTCAAAAACCTTGCATCCAGGACCCTGGACTGAATAAGGCATTACAGAACATGAATTTTTACATGTTTATTTTTACTTGCGCCTTCACTGTCAGCATGCTCTAAATGCTGATTGACAGGCTAAATGTGACCAAACCAGTGCTGGGTTTTCTGTCTGACCTCACAAATTCATCGGCTTCACAAGCAGCAGTTCGCGGCCCCGGCAATCCCTGGTGATGAAGCTTTGTAGTGTGCATAATTTCCCCCACATTTGCGTATTAAATGAGGCCCCTAGTGTGACGGGAGGCCCCGCAACACAGCACGTGTCCATTTAAGAAGGGGCGGTCTTGAATTGATGTATTCCAGACCTCTGAGGTCTGCTGGATTAAAGTTTTCCAGCTGTTGTGGAGCCCAGGTGAAAGCCGAGGGGTTAGGGAGCAGTATGTTTAGTATTCACACTGCATGTGCTCTTGTCTCCTAGTTTAAATCTGGCTTTAAGAACCGTTTTTCTTTTTTTCTAATAGATTTGCCTTTCTGAGTAATGGCAGTGTTGTTGTGCAGCATAATAGTGTTCTGTCATGCTATTACATCCGTCTGCTTGTGCTTTTTCATCTTTTACTTGTTCCAGTGTTTGCACTTCATTCATGCCTCATAATTGCACTTCATTTCCCACACTTTTCAGAGCGAAATAAAATACAGTTATTATAAAAAATTCAATTACTCGAGACTGAAGTTGTGATACTTTCAGTTTTCCCTCAACCTTAATAATACCACAATTAGAAGCAATTTTTGTGCTCCTACACCTGCTCCATCATTTTTCGAGCAGTCGGCCCAGGAGCGTCACAACTTAAATTATCCTACACAGCTTGCTTCTTGTTGACAATAAAGGAGCCAATTGAATGACATGGATTGTTCTCCTCACACGCTCAAAGCCGCAAAGATGGAGCTGCATCAGTCCCTATATTTGATTAAGGGATTGTTTAGCATGGGCAGCATTACAACCTCTCCCTAGCATCGATTTGACAGCCTTAAGCCGGCCTCTTTTTGTCGCTCGCACATCCCCATCTGTTTTTCACCTCTTAATATGAACGGAGTCGCTCAAGCTGAAAATGTGTTGCAAGGCTAATATTTACGGAATGCCAGTTATCCTAATGCGTGCAGGAGCTAGCAGCATAATGCCCGAACATTGGGCTTATGGTGCATTCTGCATGACAAATATGTGCGGGTGTCAGTAATAGGAATGATTAGAAAAGGCAGTCCCTGGAGCATTATGCCATGGTAATGGTGATGCAGCAGGGAACGGTAGGCTGGACCATGTTTGACAGCGATGATGATGATGTAATGAAAACTATTCCTTTATAACATCGACTGGTGCCAATAGGAAGTTGCAGCCTCATAATCGCGACACTCAGGCTTAATCATTTTAACCCCTCCATTGTTGGTGCAGATCGCAGACTCAGGAAGGAATGACAGGCATTGACTGCACAAAAAATAAGATTCCACATTTGCAAGCAAATTTCATCAAAAAGTCCTTTTAAAGTAGAGAAAAGAAGAATTTTAACATGTTTTTATTTCTCCCCCTCAGCAGACATTACTCAGTTCACTGCGGCTGAAAACGGTGAGTAGTTAATCATCTGAAGATTGATTTTGCTGTTTTTCTCCAGACTTTAAAACCTCACTGAGCATTTTAATGCGACCATCATCATCAGCGCCTCAGAAAAAAAACAAAAAAAAAAAAACAACACAAACGCACAGCCGGAGCACGCCAGGTCGAACTCCGTCTTTTCAGAGCCCAGGGGATACCGAGCGCCCGCAGAGGCTAGCTGCCAAACCACCCACTCAACCCACGTTAAATTATTTACAATCAAAAAGAAACACTTTTTTTTCCAAAAGGTAATGGGAAAATCTCTCCTGCGAACTCTCTGAAATACAGCCCCATCTTATGTTTGTACAATTCCATCAGAACCTTCTCAGAATCACATAAATATAAGTCAGCAGGGACATTTGTAATGGCTATTTGCGTGGGGAGATCAAGGACAATGATGATATTGTTGTGATTTCTCTCTTCAAAGTGAAATCCCAGTTAATGTGCTTGGAAGGATGCCAGCACACTTTTCAAACCGAATGAAAGTATGCGAACAAAAACACTGACAGCAGGTAAGATTTCAGATGTGATGGAAGGGAATGTTTTTTTAGCAAGAGTTCCAGTCAAATATGACACAACTTTTCAGTTTGAATCGTGAGCATGTTTCTTTGGTTGTATCAATTATTTTCCAGGAAAAGAGGACATGGTCATATTTCTTAGAATCTACCTCTAAAGCCTAATTTATAATTGATAGTTTCCACTTTAACTTTATCTGTTGTCATTTACAAAACTACCATTTACTGGAGAAGGGCAATCTCATTATTATCGCATTTGGTTAATTAAGATAGGGACTTTATCCATGTCTCAAAACGAAACCAAAGTCAGGTTTATTAAAATAATAGAATGACTAAAAACTAAATCTGACAGGAGCTGAATAAGATGGGGCAAATTACTAGTGGCTAAACAGGAGGAGGGAAATCAACGATTTCGTTTCAGAGATGTTCTACATTTATATTATACATATATTTTGAAAAAGAAGCCACTTTACACAGAAACGTAAACAATGTAGTTTTCATGTTGGGCCACGAGTGGGTGCTGTTGGTTGTTTTTGAACAGGGGACATTTGTATGGACAGACGGCCAGGTTAGGTTGCTATCCCAGGTGACTCTTAAGCCGCGGTCCCACCGCGGTTTGTGCCGGACAGGGACGGGGCAGGAGGTTACTTTACAACAAAGCACATCCAGGCCCCACTCTGTTGCGCAGTCCCACTGCAGAAATTAAATTGTAAATTAAAATGTAGGCAGGGGTGTGAACGGCCTTCCGAGTAAAGCCTGAGCCTCCCTCTCTGTGACACAGCATAAATCTCTCCTGTTACAGAGAGGAACGTCTGAACCTCTTTGCAAGACCGTGATGTGTCGCATACCAACGTTTAGCTAAACCCAGTTAACAAAACAACCAATGCGCACAAAGTATGTAAACAACAGCGGGAGAGTTTACGGCAGATGAGATATGTTAATACTGCGGGTTTGTCGAGTGACGAGAGTCACTAACCAGACGGCCAATCAGCAGACGGCTGGGTTGTCGCTACTACTCATTATGAGACCCGTTCCTCGGTGCTGGGTACCTCAACGGAGGGGTGACAAAAAAATCTGAACCGATGGTTACGGTTTTTTCCATACAATCGACAACTTTTGTCAATGGGGTCACACAAAAACCTGTTCCGCCCTGTTCCATCGAGACACAAACAGCACAGTGGGACAGTGGCTTTAGCTATAAAACTACCAAATCCCAGGAGAATATGAACAGGAGGCATGTCACTCTCGAGGCCGCCATTGTTGTTATTGTCCATCTACTCGTGCATGTGCAGAAGAAATATTTACTACGGCTGTGGTGTAAATGCGTAACCGCAATTTTTCAGGGAAGTTGCGTTTCACTCCCTTTTTTTTCAGAGATGGAGTGAGAACATTTCAAAAAGTTGCATTTCCAGTAGATCCCAGCACAGTCATCATATATAAAGACACTCAAAATTAAACAAATATTTTCTGTTTTCACAAGAAAATGTCATGTAAACAGGATCTATAAGTCATTTGCACAGAGTTGTGCTGGAGCGCATGGATTTTTTTCTGTACTGGATTCATACAGACAGTAGAGTATGTCTCTCTCTCTGTGAACAAAGACTGTATTTCACAATAACGTCCTGAGTTGACATGATGTTGAAATGTTTTTTTTGTGTTTCTATTATTGGGAGGCTTTTGCATTTTACCCGTTCTTGCTCGCCACTGCTCCTGTTGTGCGATCCATTCTCACTGTGCCAATTATCCGAGCAGAGCTTGCTCGTGCGTCAACCACACGTTCACTGAAGGTTAAGCAAAATGCTGCGAGATAGCCCATTTGAAACTCTTGAAGCCTCAAAAGTATTAGAAGAGCTGTATATGGGGCATCAGATATGTGCATTTCTCCGGCTCCCTGTGGAATACCATTGACTCCAATTGACTTGAGATTTCTCTGCCAAGAAGGAGTGAGCAAACAATGATGCAGTCCTTATCCTTTGGTGCATTTTTAGTTTGTCTTTTATTGTTGCAATCTTCTGTTTTCATCGTCTCAGAGAGGACGCAGCTTCATGGTCAGTTTGCAGGCTCTACTGCGAGCGGTTGCTGCATTATCAAGGAAGATATTTACGATTTGTTATTTCTGTAGAGTGAGTGGAATAAACTGAAAACAATAGTCGGTATAGTTCAATGCATGAAGTATGGAGTACAACAATTGGAAATGCTTTGATGATGAAGTCACACTTTGTGGTCACTCATTTAAAAATTCAATCAACTCCCCAGTCCCCTGGCTGTTGCTGGATTGTTGCTGAGGGCTATTGGTATTGGTATTTTTTTAATGGATAAAACTTTTATCTGGTCACCGATCTTCACATTTTAACTGTAAACGCATCGTTTGTGTTTCAGAAAACGAAGTTTTCACTGCAACGTTTTGAAAATGATGTCTTTGCATTTAAACGGCAGAAACGCTGAACACTGTGTAGTTAGCATGCCAGAGTTGGCACTGTTTGTTTTTGTAATGAAACCACACACACGCGGAGAACAATACTCTATAAGCATTAACAACAACGAGCACACGAACATTTGTATGGACAGATGGCCAAGTTGGATTGCTATTCCGGGTGACTCTCAACTAGAAAACTACCAAGTCCCGGGAGAATCTGGATTACTTACATTTTCCCACATTTACGCGGAGTCGAAGCGTTTTAAAATAGTTGCATTTTCAGTGTCTCTGAGCACCATAGTGGTGTAAATAGACACCAAAACACAATGGAAGTTTTCAGTTTTCACTTGAAAATGTTGTGTAAACTGGGCTTTAATTTAATGTGCGTCATGTCTTCCTGTATGGCGTAGAGGTTTGAGGGCGGGACTTGGGATGGGTAGTTTGCAGGTTTGAAATGGAACGTCCTCAACAAGACTAATAAAGAATTTTTTCTTTCTTTTTCAGTTCTTGGTGTATTGTCTGTGGCCGTGTTACCTCTCCACTAATCTCACTTGAGACATTTTCTTCTCCATCTGGACAGGGTCTTAACAAGATTATATTAAGCTGAATTATTTTCATTAACAACAGTTTTGTTGTATGTTGCATTATCTCTGATATTTCTTTGGAAACCATTGTAAAAAGCCTTCTTCATCATCAAGTCACCTTCAGCACTGGCACCTGCATAAGTGTCTGTTTTCCTCCCCCCCTATCTAACAAGATAACAAGGCTCGTGTACTGCCCGTGGGTGTAAACAGGGTCACAAAATGAGGTCAGTGTCATGTGTAGATTGCCATGTTATGCTGATGGTGTCACTCTCTAATTAATCAGTGTAAACGGACACTCCACGTCATTTTTCATTTGTCAGGTTCAGATTTGATGTACAGCTCCGTGCTGACGCGCAGGACTCGGCACCTCGCCTCGCAAAAACGTTATCACTTTAGGTACAAGCGGTAGATTTTTCTCACTTGTGCCTCTGAATTTCCGAAAGTGTGCTGCTTGATTTTATCTACATGTGAGCGAGCCGAGTGTTAATTAATTAAACAGCCCTGTCTCTTTACTCAGCTCTTTAATTACAAGTGAATTAAACAATGCCCAATGTGAATTATGTCTAATCAGAGGAATAGATTTCCCCAATTAAAGTGCCCTCCAGTCTGGAGGTGAGAGTAAAAATATGTCGCAGACTGGCTCATAAATCCAAGTATTGATTGGAACACAGAGGCTGGGTGATTTCATTATTATACAGCACCTCTCTCTTGTGCACCACACTGTCAATTCCTATACACAGGGAGAGAGGATGATTGGGGATCATTAAGCTGACTGCTTGTATATGTTGGTCTCCGGGTCAAAGGAGCTACTGTGAGGTTTTTTTTTTTGGTGTAAAAATATTTTAATGAGAGACCTTGGACAGCCTCTGCGTGCCTCATAGTCACTTGTAGAGTGCACATTGTGGAATGTGTTATTCCATCAAATTGAATAATTTCACTGTAGAATTTGTCCAGAATGTGAGTCGGTACAGTAATGAGCTATGTAGGTAATTCATCATTTTCATTCCTTGTTTAATGATGTGAACCTGCCGAAACTTCTTGTAATTACAGGTTAGAATAGAATGTGTGACTTGAAATCTTCCAGAGCACTCAGTTTGAATAACCTTTGCTTGAGAGGACGTGTGGTATTTATCCATATTTACAGACCTTAAAATTCAATTAGACTGAAGGCGCGGGTAAACACATACAGAGCTAAAGCCACACAATGAGGAATGAGATTTAAATACAATGCTGAGGCTAAATCGAGTAAATGTGGACCACAACTTAATGAATGTGAATAAGAAAGAAGTATTTGAGCTGTTAACAGTTGTTTTCATACCATCTTACTGAAGCCTACATTCACACACTGTACATGACTTGACAGTTACCAGCTACTTTGTGAGAAGTAGTAGAATTACTGAGTGGTATGAAAGCAAAAGCAACTTCTTGACTTTGCTTTTGTCTGCAGACAAAAGCTGGTCTCTTTAATGTGTGTCAGTTTGAAAAGGGATTCATTATCTTCTGCTGTAGTTGATACTTAAGGCCAAGTTTACACGTCAACACTTGAAGTGAAAAGGAGTGTCATGTTTACACGGCAATGTTTTGAAAATGAGGTCCATTTCCACTGAAAGCAATGTCGTCACATGTCAGGCCACAGGTTGGGTTTTTGTAATGAGAACATTAACAATGGCGAGCACACAGACATTTGTATGGACAGATGATGAACTTGGAATACAGGAGGCACTCAACTATCAAACTCCCAAGTCCTTCAAGAATCTGGACTGGAGGTTATTATCCATCCACTCATGTTTGTGTACCAGAAACATTAATTACAGCCGTGGCGTGCATGTGCAGTAGCAGCGTTTCAGAGATGTTAGATTTTCTTCCATTTTCCAAGAGACAGAGCCTGAGCGTGTTCAAAAAGTTTCATTTTCAGTGACTCCGAGTACCTCTGTTGTGTAACGGACACCTAAAATGCAACAAAAGATTTACGTTTTCACTCGAAGGTGCTCCATCATCTGGATCTCAGTGACTTTCTGAAGATGATTCAACAATCCGGTGCAATAATTCAATCGAAATATATCCAGTACAATAATGTCTTGCTATGGTTTTTGTGCACTTTTAAGTGTCAGCCTACTCCAAAGAAATTATGTTCATGTATGTGTCTTTGGTTTATATTTTTTAATGACAGTACTAAAGCTCTATCTATCTATCTATCTATCTATCTATCTATCTATCTATCTATCTATCTATCTATCTATCTATCTATCGAGGAGAGACAGCAGCTACGTAACAGTTTTCATTTATAACAATGTAAACATAACAGGCTAGGTGAAACTTCAGGAATTGTAATCCACAAAGTCAAAGTCAAAGTGATGCGTTATTTTAAAATTGCATTATTGCCCAACACTGATTATGCAGCAATATAGCCGTTTCTATCCAGTTGTGTAGTGTGTTTGAGCTAATCTAATTTTCTCCTCTAGCATTTTTAAGTCGGTTCAACAGCATTTATTAATGGTTCGGTAACAGCTGATCATGTAGGTTGGTGGAGTATATGTTAATTCTCCGCTAATGCGAGTGCCATTATTTGGCACCTGCGGGAAACAGCATCAGTTATTAACTGCTAAGATGACACACATCCATTTGTTTGTTTTTCGGGAAGTGAAAATTGTGTTGGTGCACAAGATCAATTGTTTCAGAGATGGAAAAAAAAAATACTCACGACTTTATAAATAAACACTGAGATATTTTTTGTTTTTTTACATATTAATCCATCTGTGTCTTTATACCTAAAACAGTGTGGTTCTTTTTAATGTGTGCTCAGTGTTTGTTTGCTTTTCCAATCAGAAATCCTTTAGGTTAGAGAAAAGTTTCATTTTCGGACTTAAACATTTACATTTGTCATATTCATTTTTTGGAAAATAACTGTTGATCCCAGATTTGTAATTAAACCCCAATATTTTGGATAAAAAGCCCTTGCATGTTCCATCCATCAACCCCTTCCTCCTCAGTTTAGCCAACATACACGTTCTGATATTGTTTGTCTTTTTGTTCTCTTTTGTTCATATTGATATACATGTAGACTTGATCTTAATCTTTCACCATCAATATCTTCAAAATGCCCGAGGAGTAACACAATATAATGCAGAAACCATTATCAACCTGTCGCAAATGTCTGCATCAGGACTGACAAGCTGAATACGCACCTACTCTACTCTACAATCTAATGTGAGGTTATCTTTTAAGAACTCTAAATACACAAGTTCTTACAATATTTAAGACGATGCCTTATATACAGACACTGGAGAAAACCACAGGTATATGGTTTGTACAATGGAGGATAACAACAACCTACAGCAACAGGAAGAAGAAGGAGGGGCTTACCGACCCCATCAACGCGTATGAGTCGGGGCATTGATCAGGGGACACTTCAGGCCTGGCAAAAGCTCTCCAGGCAAATCTTTCACTCTTACAAGGCCAAGATAAAATTGAATGCGATTTTAGGAAAATGACATAATCAGACTCCTGAATGAAGATGAAATTCCATCTTTCTTTTCTGATAAGGTTTAATTTTTTTGGTCAGGCCAGTGTAGGTGTTGGTGTGATAAGCTACATTTGAACAATTTTCAAGAGAAACAAAGCCATATGATACTATACTAAAATATATATTATTCTGCATGTTCAAAACTATGGCTGGCTAGGGACAACAAAGATAGTTAAGAGTTAACATAATTATTTATTTAACAGAGCATTCTCACCACACGGCAGCAGCATACAGGTCCATGGCCATGCTCTCCCAACTCTTAAGGTGTCGGAAGAGGGAGATTACAGAGGGACAACCGGTTTTGATCAATAGACGGGCTTCTTCCATCCGGGTCCTCCCTGTGACCCCCCTGCTGTGACTCAAGACCACTCTGGCCAATAACACTGGACTCCTGTCTTCTCTGGCCATCCTCCCAAGGCAGCCTTAAGTTTCTCTCAAGCTGTATTGACCCCTCAGTTGCATGAATACTTTACAAAATCCCTGCTAACCCAAACAAAGCACTCTGAAGACTGTAAATCTGTTCTCTCTGTGTGCCTATAAAATAGTACTTCCATCAATGTGTAAAAGTACATTGTACAGGATTTATTTTCTCAAAAGAAATTCGGAAATCTCCTCCATAGACGATTTGGTCGACTGAGGATGCTGTCGGTGGGCGAGTTGTCCAGGGTGGCAGTTTTGTGGATGAGATGGAGGCGTGGTTAGACTGGCTGAATGAAGGCTGTATCTTTGCTGCAAAGCCGTCTCTGAAGAGAGAATAACAGTGATCAAAAGTTCTATCTCCTCTGCTGGTGAAGTCCTGGCATCACCTTCCTCGGGTTGGCACTGTTAAAATCCCCGGTTACAGGCACATTAAGTATTTCTAACACGAGGGGAAGGGGGAAAGTTGCTCATGATCAGTAACAACACTTTGTCACCGACGGCCATCTCTGCAGGGGGGGAATCGTGAAAGAATCTTTCCACCTTGGGAGATGGTATAAAAACCTTGCATATACAGTGGATCTGCACACCAGCATCGAGTAAAAAACGCCGTCCAAAAGTGAAGAAAGTTTTGCGGAAACACTCGTATTCGTTGTCGTGTAATCGGGGTCAGGCATTTGCAACCCGCGGCTCTGGATGTGGTTCTTCGGCACCTCTGTAGCGGCTCCATGAAGCTTTATAAGTGTCTGATGTTTATAGACATTTTGTTTTCCTTTTAGATTTATTTTTTACATTCCACACTGATTTTCAAAAATGGTCTACTGTTCCATAGCGGGCCACATTGTGACGCAGTGGGTAGGGCTCTCACCTCATAGCGAGAAGGTCTGGGTCCATATACCACCAGTCACGGCCTTCTGTGTGGAGTTTGCATGTTCGCTGCAAGGGTTTTCTCTGGCTTCCTCACACAGTCTAAAAAACTTGCACTGTGGGTGGCTGCGCACCCCCACCACCCCACCCCCTAGTAATAGTCATAATAAATCGATTAAAATTGCTGGCAAAAGAAAGGAAAGGGAAGGAATCAAGGAGAAAAAGATGAAAAGGATGAACGATTGATCCTAGGTCCTCGAGCCCAGCCACATTCACCACCTCCATTCCTTTTCGCACTCCTGCCTCTCATTAACACGTGTGTTTCGTCTCGCCTCAACGGAACTTTAATTTATTTTCTCTACAGAGCACTCCAGCCACTAACAATTATTGTTTGTCAAGAAACAAAACCGCATGGTTAAAATGAGACTAAGACTAGATTTGACTGGAGGAAATATGATCAAAACATTTTTAAAACCTGCTTAACCAACTACATCAACTGAGTTTGTTGTTAGGCTTACAGGATGAGTCTAATCAAAACACAGGGATGTGAGGTTAAAATGACAATATAGTTGGAGTCTCTGATCTGGAGTTCTCAGTGTTTCAGAAGGTGAAATGTGTTAAGATGTGGCAAGTACTTGAACTTAATTAATCAGAAAGTCTCATTTCCACAAAGATGCCAAAGACAGCCTCAAGCACTTTATTTGTACTCAACATCAAAAAAATGAAATCTGAAAATAAGCAGCACAAAAACCAAAGTCCACTAATTAATACAGCGAGAAAAACCAAATGAATAATAAAGAATAAAATGAAATAAAATAAAAAAAATATTTGAGCTTGTAAGGATGGAAATACGTAGAACACCGTGAGCCTCTGACTCGAGCGGCTGTCACCTCTAGAAATCAGCTTGCTGTTGCTATGAGCAACTCTCCAAGCTGTTGTATACTATGATTGACTGTCACAGCTCTCTGAATTCAACTAAATACTGACATCATTCTCTATGTGTGAAAATATATGCTGAGGCTTTACACATACAAGTGAAGGCAATCCAGCAATTTTTTATAACTCAAAGTGGCGATAGTGTGATAGCTGTCATGTTGATGCACTGTGAACAGCATCAGAGATTGTGGAGTCTGAGCAAGAATCTGATAACACAACATGGGGTTGTAATGGATTACTCGTGTGGGTGTGTGTGTGTGTGTGTTGGTTCTGTAAATAATAACGCATTCATTTAATGAATTGATTTGAAACTATTAACTCGTTAAAATTGTTTTTAATTTTCTTTACTTCCATTTGTTTTTGTTCACTCCCTTACTGGAGCAGCCACATGTGCAGCATCTATGTGCTCAGCACCACGACTACAGAGCAGCACAATATCGAGTGGAATAATATTAGGCAGAAACGTTTTAAAAAGTTACCTTGCCGCTGATTGAGAAAGTGAAAGTCATTATCACACTTTGTCAAGACGAATGTAGCGTCCATAGAAGTTATTCTGCAGCAAAACAGCAGGTTGTCATGTTGACCAGTGGACACCAAACTGGTAAAGCTGGAGGGAATACTTGCAGGTGAAATATTAATTTCTCCTCTTTCTCTCTTTCTCTGCCTCCCCTGTATACTGGATGTGTGTGGGTGCGCGAGTGTGTTCTCATGTGTGAGTGCCGTCCCTCTCTCTCTCTCTCTCTCTCTCTCTCTGAGCATTACTTTGTGTGTGTGAGTGCGTGCGTATTACAGTATAGAGTATTACAGTAGAACTTTGCTCATGTAATAAGTTTACAACTTTGTTTGTAGAAATATTAAAATTCTCAAAGTGCTGCACTCTTAACAAAACCCAGACTTATGTTAGATGTTTATGATTGAATCTATTTATGTTTTTATTATTTTGCTAATCTTGGAGAGAAACAGCATTCACGCAAAGCGAAAAGAACGTCATAAAAATAGTCTTTGAATTGAAATATAGTCTGTGTGTTGATTCCACATTAATTCTGTAGTTTTCCCTCAATAAATATCCTTTACAAGCTTCAGTCTTCATTAGAAAATCAATGCAATTAATTGCAATTAACTTGCAATTAACTACAATTAATTACAGAAATTGTGCAATTAATTAGTTAAATGTTTTTAATCGATTGACAGCACTAATATATATATATATATATATATATATATATATATATATATATATATATATATATATATACACACACACACACACATACAGTATATACTGTATATATACATATACACACACACATATCTATCTATAGATAGATAGATAGATAGATAGATAGATAGATAGATAGATAGATAGATAGATAGATAGATAGATAGATAGATAGATAGATAGATAGATAGATAGATAGATAGAGATATGATAAAACACAACACTGGGATCCAAGCTGAGATGTTGCATGAATATACAAGAGCTATATTGGAAGTTTGGGACATTTCAATGTATATAGCACAAGAAGGTTTCATTAAAATTGGCTCTAAGGTGAGATGGTCAGTGTTTGGTGAAAATGTAGATATTTTCATCACGTATACTGTGCACCACAACAATGAACAAAAAGGTTTAAATTTCAAAGGTTATTGTGGTGCTATGTGAGCGTTTTGGCACACTCAAGATGAAATAGTGTTGTATGTGGCCCCTGAACTAATTTGTGTTGCCACTCCAAGGAACTGTTTTAGCCGTAGCTCCTCAAATAGCCACGAGATGGCTCTGTTGCACTGTGTCCATGTGTGAGTGCAGCGCAGGCCTGTTTGATGCAAAAGAGGGGTCAGTGAAGTTCAGCAAAGTTGAATATATGAACAGCTGTACTTGGTTTAGATGAAGGATTTAGCATTTTCATTAAGAGGAATCAGTGCAAACGGTTTGTTGAAGTGCGAAAAAGGAAGTAAGTATACAGATTAAATTAAATCGACTGTGTTTTGATTAAGCATCAGTATGAGACACTCCCCCCAACCCCTGCCCCAGGAGACACCAGGGACATCCTCCTCTCAGCCCAGCAGCTGCTGGATCTGCACACTCCAGACTCTCCAACCGAGTTTTCAGAGTCGATCCTGGACCATGAGTGTGATTCAAGTGCTGCAGCTGAGTGCTCTGCTGGTGGGACTATGCCGGGCCCACCGAGACACTCCATCCATGTCGCTGGAGTCCGGCGAGGTCCCCGCGTCCCACCTGAGGGTCCTGTCACTGGGACTGGGCCGCCTGCTGCAGGGGGTGCGGGACAACGTGGCTCTGCTGGAGAAGGAGGGGGAGATGGTGTCTAATCAGGTCAGCCGGTCGGCAAAGACTCTGGAGAGGCTTCAGAAACAGAGCACGCAGACCGGACGGGCCCACAGGCAGGTGAGGCGCAACGTAGCTTCAGTCAGGCTTTAGTAAACCACAACTACACACATTCACCATTTATATGGTCACTCTTCACATTTCTGCTGTCGTCAATGTGTCTTTAAGACTTCTGAATAGCAATATTGCAAATAAGAGCTTGATCCAAAACATCAACTTCATTTTTTCTTCAATTTTTTAATGTAAAACATTCTTGAGTAAGCTAGATCATTTTGCTGGTATTATTATTATTATTATTATTATTATTATTATTATTATTATTATTATTATTATTATTATTATTATTATTATTATTATCATTATTCTTCTTATTCTTGTTGTTGTTGTTC
>OMNM01065269.1:33950-60386 GCA_900302745.1 Parablennius parvicornis | reverse complement strand
AGAGACTGATTGATAGGATTTAGAGCCGGCACAGGACTGGATATGACAAGGTATACCGAGTCAGACGGATGTCTCCTATTTGGATTTTATCTAAAGTGTTACAGCGAACAATTGTGTCAACTTTGAAACATATCTGCTCTGATCTCGTGGCTTACTAAGATGCCGTGAGCGTGATGCATGATAATACGTATCGTTTGCACTTGTGTTATTACGTTGGCACCCAGAGAGTCAGTACACCAATCTACCATTACTGCCAGCCACTTCTATGGCGTGACAGGTTTATGTCCCCACGTACAGGAAGCTTTAGATTTTAGATCATTTACAGTAGAGTGAAGAATTCTGTTCACAACACTTGATTAAAGAGGTGCTGGAAGCAGTATATAAAGTATATTGATATTTTCACCCTATAGCGCTAATATGCAAACATTTCCAGCTAATTCTGATGTTGTTTTGTTGAGTATTTGTCACAGATGTAAGTTTATATTTATTGGTAGTGGCTTTATGATTTTTCTGAGTTTACATGGATTTAGTACATTTTGTAGGATGTAGGAAGGGCAAAGCTGAGATTGTAACCCAGATGGCAAATGTTTTGAGTCCTTAGTAATGACGAGCCTGGACCTCATATGAAATACTTTCTCATAACCAATCCAGCATGTCAAAGTTTAACAGTCTAAATCATGGGTGTCGAACACATTTTAGTTCAGGAGCCACATACAGTCCAATTGTACCTGGATTGTCATAATATCCTCCATGGTTGAACTTTAAGGTCTTCCTTTGCTGCATACGGAATGAAAATGTCTGTATGAAACAATTGATAACAAAAATTTCTACAATATCAACATGAAGCCAATTTTGATTAAACCTTCACCTGCAGAATATAGTGAAAGGTCCAAAAAGCTTCTCCTGTTGCTGTTTTATTATGCATGTTTTTTAGAAAGTCCCCTTCACGACATGGCTTAGAGACTAGCATGATGTCAGTGAAGAAGTCATCTTTTATGGCAGCGTCACCAATATCTCAGCTGGGATCTCATTGTTGTGTCTGCTACTGTGGAGAAATGTGCTTAATTTTTATTTATTTTTTTCCATAATTTCCTTGGTGGTCTCTTGCTGGCCAGTTTTGGCCCCACAAGCCTTATGCTTGACACTCCTGCTCTAAATGTTCATCCATGGTGTGGCCCACTACATCAAACAGCAATTTCCCAAGAGAATATAGAGTTAATCTATAAGAACTAACTGACTGCATTATGTTATGATTTTGTTGTGAAACTATTGCCATATAGTATTTTAGTAATCCTGATTTGTATTTGTGTGTGTGTGTGTGCGTGCATGTGTGTAGTTTTGACCACTTGAAGTCACTAGTATGCCGATAATACATATTTTTTTAATGAATTGAGGGGGTGTTATTCAAGCCAGAACTCATAAAAATGAATGTTAATATAATTATGTACATCGATGTTTGTGGATGAAAACCTTTCGGAGTCTCACATAAGGAACAGATTACAGATTCCCAATTGTGTTACAATCACTGTAAATGTCTATTTCAAATAATATTTGTAATACTTATCACACATTGCATTCAGGCCATTTACTACGAAATGCTGCAGATTATTACAAAATGTGAATGTTGTTACAAGCTGTCTGTCAAAGACAATCAAGGTCACCTTTCCTCAGAGAAATATTGAAAAGTTAAATGATAATGAATCCTGGAGAAACTACTCTGAGTCAAATTTGACCAAGTTTAGATTTTTTTAATTGAGTCTTTGAGGTAATTCCAGAGTTTTGGAGAAGACAGGAAAGTTCTGGTATCCATAGCGCTGAGGCTTTATGGTGGGATGATTCAGAGGTCTGTTGGTGAAGATTGGAAGAGTTGAGAGGGTTTACATGACTTCAATAGATTGAAGAGATAGACTGGAGCCTGGAGACGTTTCACTGTGAGCGAATGTAGCTGAAAAAGAAGAAAAGACATCTTCACTAACTTTGAATTGTAAGTAGTGAGCTGCTGTTGTCAGACATGATGTGAAAACGGCATTGACAAGTATTTCAGTGAGTCTTCTTTAAACATAGGTGTAATCTGTACATTTTGAAGCAGCGGAACAGGGCAGACATGGAAATATTTTGAATGTGATCACTTAAAGACTGAGTGCTGCCCAAGGGAACACGCAGGCTTTGATCTCAGCAGAGATGGTTTTTATGGCGTCACCAAGACCCCCCCCCAAGCAGCTTATGTACGTGAGGTATCGCAATGTAGCTTCTAAGTGGAGCACGACCAGAAATGTTTCCCACACCCTACCAGATTCATACCCACCAGCAAGCCAGAGAGGAACTATAAAGGGTTTCTTGGTGAAATGATGTATGTGTATCACCAGTAGTTTCCAACAATCACTGGACTACACTGAACTTGTAGGTCATTGATCCTGGACATTGAATGGCACAATTCTCTAAATTTTCAACATCTTCTCCCAATGACTGAATCAGACCATAAAGAAACACGAGAAAAGTATGAGAGAAAACACTATAACAGTGACATTCCTAGCCAGACATCCTCACAAAGATACCCAGATCATATGTAATCACACCCTAGTTAATACAATATGAAAGACCCAATTATCCGTGCAATTCTTTTGCAGTCAACGGAGCAAAAACATCTGCTGCACTGAAAAATAAAAATGGAAATGGAAATAAAAGTGTCCCAATTAAGCAAATGTCTACCTGTTATTCACCAATTACCTTCATTTGTGGATGATTCACAAGAGTTAGCACACTTCCATTATTCCTCATCTGAGTGGGAATCACACACACCAATGTGATGCTTCATTGAACTGTCCAGGACTCATCAATCAGGCCATGAATTTATGAATCACAAATGTGAATTTAACTACACAGAACCGAGTATGTCAAATAGCCTGTTGAGCCACATTTAGGTTGAAGGTAATGCTAAATGAAAAAAAAGGAAGAAAGTGACTACACATCAAAATAGATGTAGAGTATTTCTCATGATGTGAATAATGATATTCATGGAAGAGGGTAAATGGAGTTTGAAATCCATTATATTCAGCAGACGGTGTTTGTTCTCCAGGAACAAATTGAATTCTAAGACAGAAAGTAATACAGTTAGATTTATAAACCTCTTTTTTCTTTCCTTCTGTCCTTCTTTCCATATTTTCCTCCCTCTATTGCCTCCCTGGTGTCCAAACTTATTTTCATTCCCTCCCAACCGTCGTCTTCCTCGCTATTACACCCCGACCCGCACATTCCTCGGTTACCTTTATTTTTGCTATTTCTCACAATATCCCTCACTATCAAATCTTTTCTCTAATGTTTTATCTCCACTTCTATCTCCCTGCCCTCCATGAAATCCTACTGACCCTCACCAACTCTTTGCCCTCCACATCGCCTCTTCTTTGTTTAACTGCCCATTTGTCCAATACGTTTTCCTGAAATGTTTCCCATCCATTCGATATCCTCAACTCATTTTTCTATTTTCTTTATTGTTTACTTCCACCTTACACACTCATCTTTTTCTTTTCTTTTCCCTTGACTGTCAAACCTTCCACCCTGTGTCTTCCATCACTTCCACCTATTCAAATGCACCTGTTCTCCTCTCAGAATAACCTCCATTTCCAAATGGCGATGCGGACCGTGGAGGCCCCACCATCCCGTCTCCTCTACTCCCTGCTGATGATGAACGGATGGTGGGACATCAGTGTTCTTCTCTGCCAAGAATGGAACATAAGCGACTTCCTCCTCCTCATTAAGAACAACACCCGCTTCCACCTGGGCTCCCTTGTCAACCTGACGGCCGCCGTCTCTGCCTCACCTTTGTCTTCATTACTCTCCTCCGCAACAGGTATCCCAGTGGGAGCTCAGGCGTCATTGTCCTCTTCGGGCTATTCATCCTCCGTTGCTTCATCTTTTTCTTCTTCCCCCACCGCCGCCGCAAAATCAGACCAACAGCAAGCCCTGATGCGGCAGCTGGAGGGTCTGAGAGAACCTTCTACCACGACGGGAGTGGTGACTTTTGGGTGCGACATCCGCGAGGTGCGGCGCCTGTGGACGATAGCCACACGAATGTCGCTACCGGAGTTTCACTGGGTCTTGGGGGACAGCCAGAATGTGGCGGAGTTGAGAACAGAGGGGTTACCTCTGGGGCTTCTGGCTCACGGGGTGATGGGATCCCCTTCCCTGGATCAGTATGTTCACGACTCACTGGAGCTGGTGGCTCGAGCGGTGGGCAGTGCAGCCCAGGAGAATCCTGCCTTGGCACTCATACCTGGGACTACCAACTGTATGGATGTACAAAACAGCAACGGCAGCTCGGGGGAGTACTTGGCAAGGTAAGGAATAAAAAAAATGGATTATTCTGATACCATTTTGCAAACTGTGCATTTTGAATGTTTTAGCACTGCAACTCAAGTGGTTCATCGCATTGCTTTGTCGTGCTTTTAAACAGGTCTAAAAGATCAAAGTGAGACTATTTAATAAAAGCAGAGGAAGACGAGCATGGCGATGAATATCCGGTTGAGTTAGTGGAATGGCTTCAGTCAGTTTCTTCTGCATATATTGTGTAACAGTTGCCCGTTTTGTATATGTTTGAATTTCAAAGCACTTATAGTTTTAGAGTTTAGTGCCACATTTACCAAGGCCTTCCAGGAACAACTTTCATTTATGTAATTTAGAAAAGTGTTTCATTTTATCCTAAGTTTGCTCAAATCAACAATGGTTTGTTGTCATAGTTACTGAAATAATAAGTTACTTTCGCCAGTAGTTGATGTTTGGAAACAATAAGATGAAAATCATTTTTGTTGGCTTTACGTTATCATTTTCATTGTTTTTCTGTTAGTGAATCGTCATCTGAGCCATCCATCAACCCCAATCTCCTCTGAATAGAATATGCATGTTATTTTCATTCCTCTTTTTGTTTTACTTGTCCTTATTACAAGGGCCACATTAGATCACGATACAAGAGCAAAAAGATAATCTCTGCTTCTTTTAAAATCAGTCTACTTGGACATTTTAAACAATTATAACAAAATTTTGATCTGCTTGTCATGAAGGAACTGTTAGATAGGAGTTATAGACCTTGCTCAAGGACACCTAAGTGATTATAACCACTTTCAAATTCAATAAATCAAATATGGATCTATAGAGTCAGCAAATAAGCTGTTAGTTACAGATATATAACTATCAGCTTATACCGTTTGGTATTTCCTATAAATCTTACCTTCACTTCTATGTTCTATTACAATACCGTTGGGATGAGTATGAGGATATACAAAGAAACAAGCCATGTATGCACATCCTTCAGTGTTCATGCACAAGTAAGCAGAGTTTTTTACATGCTCAATAACTGCAACAGAGTGGCAAACTGAACATGTGTAAATAATGGAATGTAGCACCAGCACTATAATCCGCTGCCAAACGATGCTGCGGCTCAGATACGAGCAACAAGAGGTGTGTGATATCACACGCTGCTGCATTACAAGTAGAGTTTGACCTTTCTTACTGAGACTTTCCTCAAAAAACCTGAATCAGCAAAGTGAAAATCATTATCATAAGACGGTGTGTTCAGAGGGACTGTCAAAAGCCTTGTTTGCACTTCAGGTTTTGACACAAAAAAACAAGAGAGGGATAATTTGGAACTGTTTCAGATGCGGTGAACAAAAAAAGCCGTTCTTGAGTGTGACCTACTAGTGCCCCGTTACTGACCCTGTGAAGGCAGAGGATTTACCTGATGGGGTTTAATTCCCGACTGCTAATCCGAGCTGTTACATGCAGGGGATTTGGAAAAAGTCTGCCACATACCTGGCTCAGGAAAATCTGAAAAGGAAGTGGAATGTGGTACACTAGAATCAGCTGTGGAGGCTGGAGGAGAGATAAGCACAAATGTTTGTATGTATCCAGCAAAGATGAAGTTTTCTTTTTGGAATATTTGTAATTCATTTTTTTTTTTTTGGAAAGCCTTAGCAAAAATTTGACCTGTCTGAACCCATCTCTGTTACAGAGGTTAATAGACGCTGACTTATTGTTCTTTCTCCAATTTCAGCATGTCTCTTCAGGTTACAAAGATTAGAGATAAATCGAGTCACGCTCATCATCATCATCTGTTATTATTAACTTCTGTTCCACACAGAATGAAATGTGGTTATTTGTGTCACCCAACAATTGTATCAGCTCACTTCTGCTTTTCAAAAACATATATCTTTAATCTGATTTCGAAAGAGCACTGCTCACCTTTTGTATTTGTGTCATGATGCTGGTCCATTGTTTCTGTGGATTTCAAATGCAGCATCACATGTGAGCAGCTCTTTTAAGGTTTCTTCTCTTGAGTTCTTTTTTTTGTTTAAACTAAGATGCTAAACAATATTTATGTTTTCTAATGGTTTTCATTATTCTGCCAAGGATCATTTGTCTGCTTGTGCTTTTTGTTCCCATTCTTCTCCACCCCGTTTCTTTGTTATCTACTAAACACATTTTCTTTGGCAGCAAACAACATTGGCAAAGTACAAAACATCCATTTGGTCAGAATACTCCACACAATGATGGAGGGCTCGGGGACTAGAGGTGGTCTGAAAGTAGGTGTGATGTATGGGTAAACTGTGAGTGTGGCAAAAATAAAGCAATATCAGGACTATTTGGATATTTCGATTATGGAAAAGTGTCCTGATACTTTCAAGTTTGTTATGATCCATAAAGTTTGCTGTGTCAGTGGTAAAATAATGACTACAAATACGAGAGAACAAGTCAAAAAGGCACAAGCTTAGACGAGAGCAGCCATCAGCTTCGGAGAAGAAAATCAATTAAAAGTTTATTTTATCAAATTGACCTGTTCTATGAATTTTTAACCTCCAAATCAATAAGCCAAAAGTAGTAGGACATGGATTATGATGTATATCTACAACAAATTTCATTTCACTGGGACTTTTTTTTTTTTTTTTTTTTTGGAATAGGTTCTCTGAAAAATAAATTAAAAAAAAGCTAATAAACAGAAAGCCCTGCACTGTCCACAAAGTAATGCAGGGGGGGAAAAATGTATGTTCAGACTATTCTTATGTGACAAATGTAAAAAGAGCTCACTGCAGGAAAATAAATCAAGTGTAATTGAACAGTGTAAATGCACATATTCTTGCTGAGAATTAAACTATGTCCACAATTTGAGGCAGATGGAGGAAGCGGAATATAAATGAAAAACTGCATTTTCGTCCAGCATGCTACAAAAAAAATATACAAATAAAGAAATAAAAGCCAACTGGCTTTTGAAAATAGGCAAGGAATGAAATTACATTTTATTGTTGGATGATTGCAACAGTAAAAAAGTCTTTACGGGGTTCTACCAATACAGGACTATAAAGGCGGGCAAGACAGCAGAATAACAAAAATATATTTGAGACTCAACGGTCCAATGACGTGATATTCAATACTTTGAAAGTAAAATAGTTTTGACATATAAATTAACAAAAATATTTTAGGAAACAATTATTCAGCTTTGGGTTTCAAGAAATTGCAACAACTTTATTCAGAGGTGTAAAACATTAAACTGCTCTGAAGACACTCTAATCCTACCCACCAATTTTTTTTTTTTTTTTTTTTTTACATAGCACTGTATTTTGCATTTATCATTAAAATTGGCTTCATGATGAGATCGTCATAATTTCCAGTGGTAATTGTTGGCTTTGTGAAACTACAGAGATTCTCATCGTATATACTCACCACAATGACAAAGAAAAACATACACATTCAAATTCAAAAGATATCATTGCACTATTTTACTGGTCTAGCCCACTCAACATGAAAATATTATTTGTAACAGAAGTACTTTCAGTTTTTTTTATCAGATGGTTTTAGATTTATGTGTGTGATATGTGTTAAGTGTTTACAAATTACAAAGATTGCAGTTGTAACTGACAATAACAAAAATCCTGTATAACTCATTGCTTTTCTACTCATGGTGTTAGAAATGATTGCCAGTAGGTCCAGTATGTGTATTCTACCTTATGAATGGCAGGAGTGAGGTTCACCACTCAGATCAGGTCATCACAAATCAACAACGCACAATGCAAATTAATTTTACAAAAGTAATGATTTGTTAACCAAGCAAAGAGGATTATGTCTGAAAAATAACTCACTAACCAGCTTGCTCTCCCTGTAATGAGACACCTGAGCCTGTAAGTCACTCAGAATTTCAACAGTTCTGGAAGTGTCAGTGGCCGCAGCTGCAATCAGAATTAAACCTGTTCTCTGCTTAGTTCTGGTTAGAAACTGAGACAGTCATTTCACAACAAGTCGGCAAAGCCAGACGCTAACCATTCGCTGAGTGCCTATTGTCCCCAAATCATAATTCCCCCTGTCTGCATCGCAGCCGAATTGCACTATTTTTGTGTGTGTGTGTGTGTGTGTGTCGTCTACCCTACACAGTTGGAGGATAAATTGATCAGTTGCTCCTGCAGCCTTGTCGAAAAGTAGTTACATTGCCCAGGTGTATTTTGGTGGTAAAAATCTGTATTGAGGAGAAGAGGAAAGAGCTCACATCCAATCCTCGCATCCCATCCTCACATATCCTCTCGCACAGCTGGACGTCCACTATAAATCCACTCACTTTCTCATACACTTGCAGCATGTGTATGCCTTTATGCTGTGGGGTAAAGTCCAGGTCATTCGTTTTGGTGAGCTGGCTCCTCAAATAGTGATAACTTGGGGTGCAGGTACTCCTTTGAAAAAAAAGAAACATACTTCTACACAAAGTGCAGAAAGTCACTGTGAAGCAGGTCCAGGTGGAATCCAAGTTAACTCTTAACATGCAGTGTTTCAGCCTGTTGAATGACAAACTCAGCGGGAATTCACGCCAGAATCAAGTTTTTTCAAGTTACTTATGACGTTAACTAAAACTTATATTTATTAGACCGCCAGGTTGCAAGGCGGTATGACATATTTGCCTTCCACTTGTATTATGTGGTTCAGGTGATCAGGATTACTACATAGATGTCGAAAAGTGTCTACATGAAAGATAATTTAATGGCAGACTCAAAATAACCTCTTTTCATCATATTAGTGTTAACTAGCCTACCGTCCAAGGTTTAGCTCTATTGAATCAGTCATTCAAGCTTTTTTTCAAAACATATTCTCAACACCTTTGACATTGGTGTCAACTTAGTGGCAGTGACTGTTGCTTGTTTATTTAATCACGTTTGATGGAGTTTGCATTGGTTCCCTATTAAAGTTGCCATTCATCCCTCACTTTTGATTATTCATTTTGACTTCTCAGCCTGCACGCAAACTTCACACTGTGCCCTCACTGCCGACACTGTGTTAAGGTGGCGAGGCTGATTCGAGCTGACATGAAACTCATGGCGTCCTGTCAGGTGGCGCTTAGGCTGAAAAACCATTGTGACAATCGTCTTTATTAGGATGAGGGCCACACTGATGTTTATTCCTTTGGTGGAAAAAATTCTCTCAAGCAGCTCTGACTTTGAAAATCTCATACTCAGCCTCACTTGAACTGCACAGAGCAGATACAGTCATGGAAATCACTCAGCTGAGGAGAAAGTGCAATTAGGAATCCATCACTTATACAGCAATCATACCAACTCACCTTATCCAGGTCGTTATTATCATAATTACCAGAATTAAGGTGACTGAAGTTTGACATATACTCACGTGAAATTATTATACTTTTGCCAAATGTTAGCATGGTTCTATTTGTAATTTGTTGCGAGGCTTTAAACAAATGAAGAAGAAGAATAAAGACCAGGGACCATTAGAGGTCTGGTGTAATTAATAGAGAGATGTTCCAATTGTAAAGACATGCACTGCCTAACTCTTTCTAAACTAATAAAGAGCTGGAGGTATGCTGCGTGAATCAATTAACTTTATTTTGGACTTGTTTGCTCTTTCACTTGAGTTCTGGGTTTTTGCATAAGAAAATGTAAAATGATTATTTATGCCCTGCTTATACAGGGGAAAAAAAGATTGAGATCACTTGGCAAGCAAAGATTTTCTCCTTTTAAGGGGGAAAATGGAAAAGAGGAGAAGTTTACCATCTTGGCAGAGATCTTTTTCTTCTCATAAGACAATAGCGCAATGCAATGTTTCTCAGCCATTTTCCTGGAGGATCCCTGCCTTGCATGATTTAGGCGCCTTCCTGCTCCATTGCGCCTCGTTTAATTGAATCGGGTTATGCAGAGTTCAATAAAAAATATCCACTTAACTGAATCAGGCGTGTTATGACAGGAAGACATGTAAAACATGTGAATTGAGGGGATTATATTCTTAAATTCAGACAAGAATTTAAATACCAGTCTAAAAGCCATAACATAGTTCATACATTTCTCTGCACAGCATGAAAAGCAAACATGCAAGCACATCTGACAAATCTGACAAATGCTGTTACTTCATGACAAACTCAAAATCAGCTCTCTTACAACCAACATGAAAATCTCATAAGGGTGAAAAACACTCGTATCGATGGCCCCAGTAAATCACTACTTACAAATATCCAGTGTGATAGCCGTACCACGTCAACACAGGAACATACGTATTCAGGTGTAGATCTTTGAAATCTGACTTGGTAATTTTATAGTTGAGTGTCACACGTATCCCAACTTTATCGCCTGTCCATATGAATGTCTGCATGATTACAGTGTTTTCAGCGTGTCTGCCATTTTCATTGTAAATGAAAATTGTTTTCAAAAACATTTCCATGTAAATATGTATTTTTCTGAAAGGAAAACTCAAAAAACAATGTGCTTTCACGTGAAACGTTGAGTAAAAAGAGCCTGAAAATGCACATTGTTCCAGGGATACTCTGGAATCAGGTTCAACGGCCACAGCTGTCATCAGTCCAAACATTTCTCTGTAGCAAAACTGTCAAGGCCCCTTAACCCATTTTCTAAATCCCCGTCCTACAGCTTACACACCCTGTGGCGTTTTTTTTGTATAAAACCTGTCGCCATTTTCCATCATTTTCAGAGAGATCTGGTGCGGTGAGATACTTGTCGGATCGTAGGATCAGGTGCCTGCTGATGAATCAACCTGGAGGGAGTCTATTGTCGCGTTAAAGCCAAAGACCGTGTGACAGATGAGGCTGCGGCCGGTCTCAGACTGGGTGTGGTAACCGCCCTCCAGGGAATGTATTGCAAGATCATTATGGACCGATTTCGCTGGTCATCAAAGCCGTCAACCATTGACAGGGGCGGGGAAATGGTTTGATGCTAAGCGAGTTCCAGTGCAGTCACTAAGACGATAAAGAAAGCTGCTGTTGAAGGGTTAAAGCTCCAAAACGACTTGATGAGATTCAGAAAAAAAAAAAAAAAAAAAAGTCTGACTGTTTTCATTACATTAGTTAGACTGATTTAAAACAAAGGCTGACCTTTATTTCCTTCATTGGCAAAATTATTTCATGATCTTCTGCGCAGATGACTCCATGATTTCTCATAGCAATCATTCAGGATGACTTCCCCCTTCCTCAAACAATGTCATCACTGCGGGAAAGAAAAGGCAGCAGGAAGCAGTTTGGACCACCAACCCATTCCTGCATACCCCACATGACAAACTACTGTCATATCAATGATATTAAAAAAAGACAAGTCATGAATGAGGTAGAGAAATGGTAGATTTTGTGAAAATACCATCAGAGTTTGTGAAGGACAAATGGAGGCGATAAAAGGTCTCGGCCTTTTAACGTATAAAACAAATGCAGCATCATGGTCACACAAGAATCAAACACAAAATCAAGTGCAAAATATGAATGCAATAACACAACCTGGTCTGGAGATCAGCAACTTTTCTGACTGAAATAGACATTTTCTATACTTATTTCTCAATTAATTCTGGAGTCACAAAACATATCCAACCATTAAAATAATAATCTCAGAGTTTTACATTATTTGCCAAACTGCAGATTGTCCTGCACATATGAATTTTGGGAAATGCTGACATTGTTTTTATGCATTTTTGACCCCTTAAGCTGTTCTAGCTTGGAAGTGTGCCACAAATACCTTTCGTCGTTTGAATCAAAAATAGAGAAAAAAAACTAAATTTTTCAGAGAATGCCAAAAAAGTTTGGTTATCTGCATCTGTTCTCCTCTTGGCGTCTTTATTCATGTTTAGCAGCACATAGAGAAATGGAAAAGTTAAGACGTGATACATTTCACATGATTTTCAACAGGTGGGTTGAAACCCAAAGGTGAATCGTGGCCCATTTTCAGTTTGGATAGAAAAAGGCAGAAGGATGAAGCCATCTGAAAACTCAAGTGAAATAAGGACTATGGTGCACCGATACTGAAAGTAGTATCCAGTCCCATACTAAAATGCCTCAATATTTTTATTGGTGCATCCCTAATTTGGATCTTCTTTTTGTGCATGAAAACATATTTAACTTAATTAGAGAAAAAGGCTGAATTTATTGGAGTGATCCTACATTAAATGGAGTATTTCCCCCTGTACTTCATTTACTGGCCATTTTGTTGTTGATCATTAAACTTATGTTTGCATTAAATTTACTGAGGGATGAAGTAAAACTACTGTTTTACTACTAATTCTGCTTTAGTTCATAAACAATCTAACTACTGTTTTATTCAAGTTACTTATTTGTGTCCTTACACTGTGAGATAAGAGTTTCTTTGATTTTAAATGATGATCTAAAAGTGTATATTCTACACAGTTGTTGAAAGCTGCACAGCGAGCCACTGCAGACAGGTAAAAGTACATCTTGCAGATCCAGAGCTGTGACAGATCACCTTCCTCAGGCTGATTAAGGAGGTACCGATCAGGTTTCAGATGCGCGGGGTCCACAGGGACAGGAAATGCGTAATACATGAGGTTAGAGGAAAATACGACTCATTAATCAAAATGCACCTAGCTTTATACGTATATGAATGCAAAAATACACCTCAGATGCACTCTACTTATCCAACTTTCACTTGCTACTTATAAAGCTCAGTGGAGATTGGAAGTTTGGAAGAGTTATTTTAAAATCCTTCGACAGGCTTACAGGCATCAATCACGTCTTATATGTTAAGACCCTGACGAGCTCTTTGGTTACCGGCTTGATGACACCGAACACGAAGAGCACGCAGACCTGAGATATGAGAACAAGTTTGAACTCATTAAAATCACTTGATCTAATCCCTGATACGACTTTTCCTGCGTGACTGATCTGGTTTTTCTTTTTTTTTTTTGTTTGTTTTTTTAATTTTCTCATTTATCCAACTTAAAATGACCACAAAATGTCAACTTCCACGTGTCACTCGTTTGAAAATACCACCATTATCTGTAGGCTCGGTCTCATGTTTGTTCTAATATGCCTAAAAAGTCAACACTGGCCACGGGATGTGTTTCCTCTCCGCGAACTATTCACTTAATTTGCTCAGGAGATATCAAACTACTCATCCAGCAGCGTTGGAAAGTGGGGAGGAACAGGCTGAATGTGTGGACGCTGGATTTATTCGGTTCTCGTTTGAAGAAAGTTCTTGCTGATTCTCACCACCAAGCAAAAATTTAAATTTCAGATTATATTGAGACTGAATGTACGGACATGAATAATGTATAGATGAAAATGAACCAAAGATTATCTAATAATGTGGAAAGATTAGCATTGCATTATGAGACGACAGATGATTACATATTCTCTGTTTTAAATAGCTCTAATCGGTTGCTGTTGGATATTCAGCTCGGCTGTGTAGTTGATTTATTCATTATTACTTGAATTCCTCGTTTCTCTCTGCGTTTGCTTTGAACCGAGAAAGATCAAGCGGAGATCAGGCTTGTGGATAAAATCCTCATCTCAGATCTTGTTTTCCTCTGTTTACCAATGCGTTTGGTTTTTACTGAGTCTTCAAAGATCTGCGCTCTTTATATTTCTGTCATCCATTCAGTCCTTTGAGAATACTCATCCAAGGCTCATCACTTAGCATTATGAGAAATTAACAGCCCGACGGAGACACTAGAGAAAACTGTGCAGAACACCACACAGCCTTGGCACCATGTTCATGTTACCGTATGTGAATTACTGCTGAAATCAAATATTAAATATTATTTTAACTTTTTTTGGTTTACTTAACTCTGAAAA
Organism: Parablennius parvicornis; assembly: GCA_900302745.1. Taxonomy (NCBI): domain Eukaryota; kingdom Metazoa; phylum Chordata; class Actinopteri; order Blenniiformes; family Blenniidae; genus Parablennius; species Parablennius parvicornis. The sequence goes on along the minus strand of OMNM01065269.1, from coordinate 46,324 downwards.
GCCCCTCAATGCTCTTGTTGCATCCCTTTTTTTTTTTTTTTTGTAATTTGCCAAACTGCACATTCATAGTTTACAATAATGACAGGGGCAGAATTACCACTCCACGTTCGTAGTCATTTTCCAAACAGTGGGTGATTTATTTCAGATGGTGGCTGACAAAAGTGGCCTCATTTTAAGCCAACAGCCGGCGCGTTTGTCTCAAATAACAATGTTATCTGGAAAATATTTGCAGCCGATCTCACATTAGGAAATGAACCATTGACAGAGGCATTTTAATGCACTTGATGACACAATCACTTTTCTTTAGTGCTAAAGGATGTGTCCTTGGCATAAACTGATATTCTCACCGATTTTTAATCAATACAGGAACCACTTTGGCAAATATTGTTGGAAACGTGGGAACAGACAGTTCAGTTTTTGTTTTGAACTTTAAAACTGTTAGCCACACTGTATTGAAAATGTTGAGTAAATATGTCTTACCATTAAAGCACTTTCTCGTATAAGAATACATAAACAATTGTTTATATAAGAAAGAGGACACAGTCTGGACTCTATACTTTCCAGTTATATCTGACTTCCCTTCTGATTTCTTATATAGGGTCATCATCTGTAACAGAATGTAAGTTTAAAAAAGTACAGATATTGTTTTTAAGTAATCAGAAGAATAATTACAGGAGTGAGTAACAAATATGTGAAAAATCAGCTTCAATACAGAAGATACTTTGTTCATAATCTAACATGTTATTCTTTTTTGATGCAGCACTGTTTTAATATAATAACTAATATGACTGATGGAATTAGTTTCAGGCTAATAACCAATTCAAGATTTCTTTTCCCGCTCTGCTTTACTTTTAAATGAATTTCCATGTTAATGTCCTTACTGGACCCTTCATCAGCCTTTTGGATGAAAGCCCAGTGTGTGATCCATCCGTCCACTGCATCATCCTTTCCCTGAAATATAGACTTCCTCTTTCCTTTTAGGTACCATAGCACATTACATCACCCCATTTCTTTTCCTGTACAATACCTCAATCACAACAGGTTACAGTGCACATCTGCCACATGTGTGAGACTTTTCTTGCTGCTCTTAAAAATAACTTGGTCTGCTTCGGTACTGCGTCTGCATGTGTGCAAACATCCCCGAATCAAAGAGAGCGTGACGAAATCAATGATGTGACTCCAACAGTTACAGTCTCTTCCGAGCCGGCAGCATCAGTACAGTAGGATTGGTTGGGAGGTCACTGCGGGACGAACAACGTGTTGGTCTCATACGTCAAAGCAGACAGACACATGGTTGGATTTATGTCATGCACTTTTGGCATCAATCATCAGGTAAACTGTGCTTGAGCTTCATGCACACTGCCTCCAGGAAGCCAGAGTTTTCCACCTTGCCTCGCCTAATTCCATTCGCTAAGACTGGAAAAGCTGTGGTTTAGAGGATAGATTTAGTGAGCAGAAAAGTGACACACTGCCTTCATTTCATAGTAATTAATTGGATTACAGAGAGTAATTTTTAATTTTTTTTTTTTTTTTAATTCAGTTGCTAAGCTGCAAGAACTAAACATTTCCCCTGAACGTCACACGAGCAAGCTATTTTCAAAAGACTAAGACACAGGTATGGTTCACGTTTGACTCAACAAGACCAAAATCAGTGCATCTTTGAGTATTTCACATACTGTGACTAAAGTGTCCACTTTAAATAAATCTGTGGTTTGGATGCAGTCTGCAGACATCAAACCTGCACCTACATGTGATGAGTGTACCATATAATTACACTCCTGGCAGCAGATAGAACAGCAAAGAGGGAGAGGGGAGAGGGAAGGAGATGGAGGCGGAAATAAAGCAGAAAGCAAAATCGGAGAGGTTTTTAAGGATTTTTCACATCAACACTATATATAACCTTTGTAGACACAAACACAGAGATAAACTTTAGGGGGTAAAAGTCCTGTATGAGCAGATAAGATACGCCAGCAGGGGCACATTTCACCTGGTTATCCAATTCATTTTTTCTTACTCCACTGGAGACAATCCCTCTTGATAAAAATCATTTTAAAGTGATGCATGCCCATCAAAGTAAAGGAGAGTACCCTGGTGTGCCAGGAAGATGAGCTATAAAAGGGTAGAAAATGCTATATGATGAATGTCCCAACTGAGGCTTATAGTCCCGGAACCAGAGTAAGTAAAACACGTTCTGTTTGCTTTAGGCGGGGATTGGTTTAACAAGGACGAATGCTCTCAGCAGACGTGTTGATGTCGCCTAAAAGGCAGCCGCATTCACTTCTTTCCGTATTCCGGTTTTTAAGGACATGATGTTTTGATACCAACTTAAAAAACAACATGCAATGCTGTTGATGAATTTTTTTTTTTTTTCAAGTAATATAAGATGATGATTTAAGTGCACTCCCATTCCCTTTCATTCTGCGTGTCGAGGAGCCGAGGTGAAAACAGACACATCTGTGAGGTTTATACCCTATATTATGCTCCAAACCTTGTTTAGGTGATGCATGAGGCGAGAACACAAGGTGGGCATGACATTGAGTTAGTATCGCTGTGTAAAAGATGTGATTCATCCAAACGTCATTCCCACGGCTTAAAATACCTTCAAGACTCCTCTGCTTCAAAATGCCATCATTTTATCATTCTACGAGGTGGAAATGAATCATGTCATATTGTATAAAAAGTTCAACTCTTTTTCAACACTTTTTACTTTAGAGCCGTGGCTGCTTAGTGACCCTGCAAAGATCGGATATACATCAACAGGCCCCCGGCCTTGGACGAGTCATCAGTATGCTGGACAAAAGTGTTTTGTCATTCGAGCTCCTCTGAAGCAATTTCAAACTATTAATTCAAAGTGAACCGAACCTGTGTGACAGCTGAGCTGTGTGCAGTTTTTGTGACGAGTCAATGAATAAACTGTTGAGGCGTGGGCCGTTTCAAAACTTCCACCATCTCCCCGTTTGTGATTTGAAGCCAACATTTCTATCAGTCAAAATGGATTTCACTTATCTGGCACTATTTGAACGGTCCAAAAGAGCATTTGGGGTCATTTTCAAGGTTTTTTTGACAAATAGACAAGGAAAGATGGGGAATCTAACAAGCAACCGTACAATTTAAAGACAGCCTGCTCAACTGAGCCATAGCTGCCCAAATGAACTGACAACTAGGCCCTGTTTACACGACGGTTCCAGTGAAAACGCATTGTTTTAGCATTTCTGTTTTACAAGAGTTTTGTATTTACACTGTAACATTCTGAAAATTATGCTTTTTACACGGACAACTATGCAGTTAGTATGCTAAGTCAAGAGTTGCCACTGTTGTTTGTTTTTGTAATGAAACCACACACGTGTGAAGAGAACAACAAGCTCTAAACATTAACAATGTTAAGTTCACGGACATTCGTAGGCACAGACGACCAAGTTAGATTGCTATCACGGTGACTCTTAACTATAAAACTACCAGGAGAATTCTGGATTCTGTCATTGTTGTTATTGTCCATCTACTTGGGCACCTCAGGAAAAACTACAGCCATGTTGGGCATGCGCATTTGCAGCGTTTCAGAGAAACCATTTTGAAAAGTTCCACTTTGGATGCAGTTTTCAAAAAAAGTTTGTTTTCAATGGCTCTTGTAATTGGAAAACCCAAAACGCAAAAACGTTTTCTGCTTTAATTGGCGGGTGAACAAGGCCTTGGATGTACTTCAGTTATTCATTGTTGAGACTGTATACTATAAAGAGTTTGAGACTATAAAGTCTCACTTAAATCTACTAAAACTCAGCAATTTTACCAAGAAAAATACTGTTGTGTGAGGATAACAGACTATCAAAATATCAAACATAAATTGAAAGCTCAGTTGCGGATACAAAGAAGATTATAATAAGTATCCAAGCCAAGCACAATGGTGCATTAGTTAGCACTCTTGTCTCATATGGAGATGGTCTTGCATATGAATCCAGGCTTTACTGTGCAGGGTCTGCATGTTCTCCCTGTGTATCTATCACTCTGTGTTTGCTCTGTGTGTTTGCAGCATGAAACACACCTACCTGGGATGATATTTGGGCCCCAATTTATGAGAACCAGCAGTGACTACTGCAGATATTCGAGTGTGTCGGATTGTCCAGACGGTTCAGTGTACACTTCCACCATGCACGAATGAGCCTTGGCCTTCCACGTCGTCTACTTTTGCCGGTTCACTGCTTTTTCTCCCTCAGACAACTTGTGATCGATAAAGACCACTGCCGACCCATAACTTCCTGTGAGAGCTACAGTACTGGATACAGTCTGACCCAGTTATCCAGTAGTTACAATTTGGGCGTCAAAAAAAACAAAACAAAACAGATTTTGACTTACAGGTGAAAACAATCAAATTAATAATAATAAAAAAAAAAAACAAAAAAACATCAGTGTTGATCACTTCACTCATTAGGTCACAATATTAAAATTGTTCAGAAGTCAAAAGTTCAGATGTTGGAGAAGCAAAAAATGATAAAATAAAGTTAGTGAAGACTGAAAATAAGTAGTTATAACTGTTAAGTGATCCAGACCTTTGGCCATAAAACAATTGTGAACAATTTTTGAAAATTTTTTTCCTTAATATTCATGAGGGACTCAACGGCCAGCATCTTCTATGAAAAAGGAAAACTTTTATCAAGTTTTTACTGTCCATTTACATGACAACAGTGCTCAGAGTCACCAAAAACATGACTCCATGTAAACAATGGAAAACAGGACTTTTCCAAAACACTGCTACTGCGCATTAGCACCACAGTTGTAGTAAATAGCTGTTGTGTACAGGAGAAGATGGACGATAACAACAATGACGGCCTCCGGAGTGTCATGACTCAAAGTCCTTATTTTATGAGGACCTGGTAGGTTTATAGTTGAGAGTCACCCTTAACGTAATATTTGTAATGTTTTGTTCAATGCACGCACATGTGCGTGGTTTCACCAAAAAACAAACAGCAAAAACTTGTGGCGTGGCACGCTAACTACATTGTTTTCAGCATTTCTTCCCTTCCCATGTAAATGAACATCATTTTCATCATTGTTTTTTACTGATGTTTTTAATCAAATTTTATACAATTTGTTTGGTGGTGTGGCAGGCCAGGTCAGAAAATCAAATTAAACTATATATGGCCCCACAAATTAGAAATAATTTGACAGCCCTGCTCAAACCAAACCAAAAACAGAGCATGTTGTGACTCAGTAGCACCGTACTCTTTGATGTGCACAAAGGAAGAGGATCCCTTGATGCTGTTTTGACCTCTATATACATTTTATAAGCTATTCTTGGCTGGGGAAAAAAGCCAGCACAATGTTCCCACATGGTATGGCACAGAGCCCAGCACACAGCATTGTTGTGGAAATTATATGGCAGAATATATATCACCGAGGATTTAAGCATTTTGTTAACATCTTTTGATGTGATCGTAAAAAAATTAATAAAGCGAGTACAATGCAAATTGGACTACAGATTTAACTTTGCACCGATGTTGTCTACATGAGGCTAGAGGTAACCCTTTGAGATATTTTTGATATTGTACATTACAGTTTTTCTCGAATGGTTTGGCAAATTTTTTGAAGCAGAAATTACATTCTCAAAGCTTTAAGTGCATTTGACGAAATGCACTTAAGATGCACGGTGGAAGCTGACATTGTCCCACACAACTACAAACTTTGACAAGTAAGGCCCTACCTGTTTGTGCCCTTCGCCCCGTTCCACCTACTCCACCACCAAGCACCCTTACTCCTCCTCTTCCTCTTCTTCTTCCTCTTCCTCAAGCAGGCAGTTGGTCATTGTTTACTTGGCCAAGTGCCTCCATGTTCAGAAATGTTCTTGATTCTGGTCAAGCTCTGTATGTTTGGCAAAATTCATACTCATGGATACCAACTGTCTGTAGGTAACTAAACATACTATTTGATTGGTCGTCTGAGATGTGTTACTCACTCTCTTCATTAGTCAAGTTCTAGATTCACCTGAGTCAATTTATCAATCAGCAAAAGATTCATATCATGTAATGTGATGTTATACATGGTATTATGTTCCTCACTAATTTTGACAATTGAATGAACTCTTGTGCATGTGATGGCTGACACAATGAAATAACGCTGACATGTTTTGGAGAGTAAAACCATTTGACTGACAATCAACAGTTAGTTTAGATCAGGAAGATATACACAAGTGGTAATTGTGCTAACTGTGGGTAACTATAATAAATCATTTGCAAAGTGTGCTAAGACATTTGCAATTTGTTGAAAGGAATGAGAATTTGAAATCTGTAGTGAAGAAGTGCCCAGTGGTTTGGAGGGTTGTCCATGTTGTTTTGAGAATGTAATTTCTGTTTCACAAAATGAGCCAAACTAATCAAGAAAAACTGTAAAATTAATCTGAAGTCACAATGACATCACAATCAATCAGAGTAGAATTGAACTCAAATGGACCTTTGAGCTGAATTAGTTTTAAATCTGTAAAGGCCTTCCTGAGATATTGAATCATAATCAGTATGACTAATGTGAAGCTGCACTGATGTTGACATCCCACTGCAGAGGACCAAGCATTCCTGACTTTATTAAGAGCTGAAATAGTGCAATAAAAGAAAGTCATCCACTGTCAACACAAACCATATGCCCCTGGATACACCTTCATATGGAGTCCCAGACATGACAGCTGAAATCAAACTTATAATCGTGGCCACAAATTCATATTTTGCGTCCACAAAATAGCATTTTGAGAGCATGAGATATTAATTTTTGCCCACCAAGTAGGTTTTCATGTCCGCAATTTAAAGTTGAATTTTAGATGTAATTCCTGGGGCTTCATATGAAGGAGTGACCAGGGGCATGTGTTTTTGTGTTTACAATAAATACCAATTCTAGTCCACAAACTGTAATTTTGTGGACATGAAATGTTAATTTGTGGACATGAAATGTTAATTTGTGGAAGTGAAATATTCATTTCTGGCCACAATTCAAAGTTTTATGTTGTCTCTGTTGCTCTTTACCTTCACTTTTATTATGTTTAACCTCAGAAAAAAAAAAAAAACAGTTTCTACCAATTACATAAAAGCTACAGCACATACCTTACACGTAAGTAAACAAGTAAAAACCAGGTAGAAATGCTACAACAGGAAGTCATGAAAAAAGACTGACAAGATGCCTGACAAAACGTTTGATCAATACAAGAATCATACAACTGCACATTGTAACTATATATTACATTATTTTACACTAATAATAATGATCATTCAGAAGCCTGTCTACTTTAACATCCCTCACTGTGTCTGTGTATTATTTTTTTTTGGGTGATAGCAAAACATCAGTATTGAAAGATTTGGCATCAGTGCTGTGGCTTTTGTATTATTGCTTCAAACTTTACAGCTCCTATGCTTTGGCGTTTTTAGTCATGTTGCATTACTTGATCATATATTATGGATAATTCATTTATATAGTGATCTTGAGTGACCTGTCCAGGCAGCTGTACTTTTTGCCAGACAGAGAGAGAAAGCCTAGAACTCTCCAGTTCAAAGACATTGAACGTTACCAGAGAACAGGCTGAGTCAGTTCAACTACTATAACCTGGACTGAAAAGTGCATTAATGAGCTGAGCCAATCAGGATCAAGCCCATATTTTGATGAGTGTCCTTGGACTTCTGATGAGCTGATTGGTGAAGCAGAAGTCTAACTGAGTTTTCAACTCTCTTCTTCCTGCCGGCCTCCAGTTTAAGTATGAATGAAAATCCTTTTAAAATGGGATATAAGAAGAAAAAAATGCAAACGTTTTCAAATTCAGCTGATTTCTGGCTCACTTTGTCCGTGTATGACAGCCTAAAGATTTCAACAATTCACTATCCATATGTCCAACTAATATATGTGACCTTTTACTAAAACGTGACATTTCACGGTTAACATGGAGCGAGCTGTGCGCTGTCAGGAGAGTGCGGAATCGAGTCACTTACACTGTGTGCAATTGAAGGAGAGAGACACGTTCCCCAGGTAGTTTAACGTCTAACAAGCTACACTGAAGACACTGACCTTCAGACTTACTGCTTGGGCTGTCAGGTTGGCTTAAAGACCGTTAAAGATGTAGGGAAGTTGACAAGCTGGTGCAAAACGAAATTTTCCAGTGAGCAAGGTGACACGATGGAGCAGTTTTGGAAAAAGGTCACATCAGTTACATCGTTACCTCCTGAGGACATATCAAGGAGGTGTGTGTCTTCTTTTCAAACGCACCCAATCCCATTGAAGTGTGAGCCTGTTTGAGTGTGTGTGTGTGTGTGTGTGTGTGTGTGTGTGTGTGTGTGTGTGTGTGTGGAGGGGTGAGTGTGTGCATCTGCCCTGGTGGCTGACACTCTCAGACAGCCAGTAGCATGGCTCAGTGAGAGAGACCGCGTGATCACTGGACCGTGATCCATCTTATGCTGTCACGCACGCACGGACACACGCATGCACTATAAGCTTCTTCTATGTCCACCAAGATAAAGCATGTTTGATTTTTCGCATGTTGTATATTCTAAATTTCTGTAAGAAGTAACTCGCCAACAATCAAGCTTGTACGTCTCAAATATGGGTCTATGTCGGAACTAAAGTGTTGAACTTGTGGTGGGCGTTCACTGCTTCATTCTGTGTGGCTCCTGTGGAAAAGTGGCTTCTCTCAGTGACCAAGTTGCAGGTTTGATACCCACTCTTCCCCCCCTGTCCACATGTCAAAATGCCCTTGTCCAAGAAACTAAGCACCCAGTTTGTTCCCAATGAATGTATTGAGTGCTTCGCAGGCCAGCTGTCACCATTAGTGTGTGTGAATGGATGAATGTGACTTTCATTGTAAAGTGCTTCAGGGACTGCTGAAGCAGGGAAAAAGTGCTACGTTAAGTGAAACTCATTTACAATTTAGAGGATGCATTAAAAAAGTTTGTCAACAAGATAATGAATTCAGACAATGTAGGCAAAAGTTGCTTTTAATGTTAAAGTAATTATTTAAAGTAATAGCTGAACTGTTAAAAGAAGAACTTTTCAAAGTTTAATCATGTAAACTTCTGTATCAAATTGATCAGCGTAAGCATAAAGTTCACTTTTAATTTTGCTATCAACTTACTATGTAACTTAACTTACGTTAAGTTGAAAGTTAAGATAAAGAAAAGCTAAAATGCAAAAGTTTCGTCGATTCTTGATGACTGACAAAGAAGAAAAAAAACACCCATCATTTGTCTAAAGCTGCGAAACAACTTAAACTAACAAAAATCATTAAATAAAATAAAAAGGTAAAATGCTTTCACTTATATAGGGCTTTAATATTGCTTGAATGGTCCCAAAGCACTTTGCGCTGTTATTCACATTCCCCCATTCACACACCAGTCGAAGCAGCTGCCATACAAGACATTCAGTCCATCCATTGGGAGCAGTTTGCGGCTCTGTGTCTTGCTCAAGGACACTTCGAAATGTGGACAGCAGGAGATGGGGAATCAAACCTGCAACATTTCGATTGAGACAGGGCTACTCTACCAACAAACCCTCAAAGCAAAGCTGTGCTCATCTGTAATGAAAATAAACACAACTTTATAAATAGCAACTTTGAGAGCATTTCTGACATTTTCACAACCCAGACTCAGTAACTTTTACCAGATCACATTGTTTAGGCTGTCACTACACCACTTTCCTAGCTCTCTGTTGAACAATAACGTCTGGGCTTTCTCGCGAATTCACAAAACACTTATGGCTTATGAAGAACATTGTATTTCCTCCTGCTACCATCTCTTTTCCTCCTGACACTTCTTGTTTTCTCTTTCCTCTTGTCTCCCTCAGATTTCTAGCCAACACATCCTTTGAGGGCCAGAGTGGTTTCATATCCAGAGACAGTCGTGGCCAGAATGTCATCTCGGAGTCCCATCACTACATCTGGTCCCTCCAGCTGGACCCTCTGGGCCAGCCAACCTGGACCCGCCTTGGACGCTGGCGGAGAGGCAGAGTTCTGATGGACCAAAGGGCCTGGCCAAGCCATATTGGTTCTGGGGGCGGAGGAGACTGGCGCCGGTCCACCCGGTTGCACATGCGAGTGGTGACACTGGTGGAGCACCCATTTGTATTCACTCGTGAGGTGGACGGCGATGGTATGTGTCCTGCGGGTCAGCTGTGCCTCGACCCACTCACCAACGACTCTTCGGTTTTGGAAGGACTTTTCCAGAACTTGGGAGGACCCAATGGATCCGTCCCTACAGAACTTAAGAAATGTTGCTATGGGTACTGCATCGACCTGCTGGAGAAGCTGGCAGAGGACATGGGCTTCACCTTTGACCTCTACATTGTTGGTGATGGGAAGTATGGAGGGTTCAAGAATGGGCGCTGGACAGGATTGGTGGGTGACCTGCTCAGTGGCGCCGCACACCTGGCAGTGACTTCCTTTAGCATTAATTCAGCCCGAAGTCAAGTCATTGACTTCACCTCACCTTTCTTCTCCACCAGCCTGGGAATTCTGGTCAGTACTGCTCTTCTCTTGCGAATATCATTAGATTTTCTTCCATGTACTTCTTATTCCCATATATAAGTCACTCGTTGCTTCATCTCACTTTATTGTGTGTCACTCACCTTAACTCCACTCTCTTCTTCTGGTATTGAGTTGGTCAGTATCAATATGGCAGTAATAGTAATATGTTTCATCACTACAAGCCCGAAGTTATTGGATTCTAATGCAATTCCCAAATGTGGGATTTGCCTGGTGAAAATACAGTTTTATGGGGCAACCCACAATTACTAAAGGTAGTCACTGCCTGACAGGCATAGCGATGGTAGTATTTCTTCCCTTTTTTTCACCTTCTTACATCAGTACATTTCACTGGATCTTTTTTTAGGCGTCTACTTTTTTTTTTTTTTTTTTGTACTTATTCCAACACAGGTAGAAGAACATCAGCACCAGTTTTATGAGCAAGGTAATAGAAAATAGAATAAGGGATTAAGGAGTATAAGGAAAGTAAACTGTTCCCAACAACAATACAATTTTTTTAAAGATTTCATGTCCTGCACTTGGTAGCATACAAGCATTCTGATCTTGTGTCCTCTCCTGATCAGGTCCGCACTCGAGACACAGCTGCCCCCATCGGTGCCTTCATGTGGCCCCTCCACTGGTCCATGTGGCTCGGCATCTTCGTCTCACTCCACGTCACCGCCGTCTTCCTCACCCTGTACGAGTGGCACAGTCCGTTCGGCATGACGCCGCGTGGACGCAATCGCGATCGGGTCTTCTCTTTCTCCTCTGCACTCAATGTCTGCTACGCTATCCTCTTTGGGAGAACGGTCGCCATCAAACCCCCAAAGTGCTGGACGGGTCGTCTGCTGATGAACCTCTGGGCCATCTTCTGTCTGTTCTGTCTGTCCACCTACACCGCCAACCTGGCTGCTGTCATGGTCGGGGAAAAGACCTATGAACAGCTGTCAGGGATACATGATCCAAAGGTAGTGCAGGCTGAAAGAATGCCACAACGGAGAAACTTATAGTTTCTAAATTTAAAAATGTGCTGATTGAGTCATAAATATACAGTGCGATGTAAACATGTGGCTTTGGGGGCTTGAATTGTAATGTTCAATTTGCTTTTTGTAGATTACAAACAACAAAATGGTGCTCAGGTTTTAGCTGTTTGTATACTTCTTCCAATTTGCTGCTTTCTTTAAAACAGCAATTCAGCAATCTTTATTCAAACCACTTTTGAATGTGTGAATTGGATAAGACCAATAGATATTGGTGCCAAGTCACCAAAATCACTGTATTACGAGGGATAATGACAGTCACGAGGCTAAAGTAAAGAAAAGAAATAAAGTCAAGTTCAGGACCGAAAGAAATGAGAAGCAATAAGCTGAAATGTTGATATCAATAACATTGCTCTGTAATGTGAAAGGTAAAGGTAACATCTGGGTTTTTATTCTGCTTTCCCGCAGTTGCACCATCCCTCTCAGGGATTCAGATTCGCTACAGTGAGAGAAAGCAGTGCAGAGGACTACGTCAAGAAGAGTTTCCCCGAAATGCACGAGTACATGAGGAGATACAATGTCCCTGCGACACCGGATGGGATACATAATCTCAAGTAAGATAATACAATGCTTACAATTCACATGTAGCCATGCGTAAAAACATACAGGTATGCATGGAGCAAACATTGTACACACAACACTGATTCATGATGTGTTTTCATATTGACCCAGATATGTGCTTTCTCTTGGTATCATCATTCCTGAAAATCAGCTTCTTTGTGTGTACATAAGGGGGAGAAGAAATGCGAAGGGGTGTACCAAAGGAAAGTCGAAAATTTAAGGGGGTGAAAAAAAATGGATATATAAATATAAATATATATATATATATATATATATATATATATATATATATATATATATCC
>OMNM01065269.1:1667-22399 GCA_900302745.1 Parablennius parvicornis | reverse complement strand
GGAAAGCCGTATTCACCAGTGCAATGCTATACACTGAGAGAACACTCCTTTTTCTCTTGAGTCCACCAAACCTAGAGCATGTGAAGGCCAAAGTCAATTAAAAATTTTAATTAATTTAAATTTTTTTCTATTTAGCATCAGTCCATTTTAAACAAGCTTTGGCACAAACAAAACATCTTTTCTATTAATTTTTTTGGATGCTGCTGTTCTTTGTATGATACTGCTTTAATCTGCGGTATTGGATTGTACAATGAATTGTGTTCAAAAACAATGACTGGAAGTAATGCAAGCTAATTGTGGTTTTTTCAGACCAGAATTATATCTCCGAAAAGCCCTTCGATCAATAATAACCTTTAGCCTGGTCACTCATATACAAAGATTTTTTTTTTTTAACCTAAATTGTTTGTTTTAGCAAATACATATTTAAATCTGTATTTAGTGGGATCCATCAGTTCCTTTGATATCACTTCTCACAATTTCAACTATTTTGTGAAAAAGTTTATAAATATCTTAAATTCCTTACTTTTGAGAGACCGCCAGTCTTGAAAATGGCCTAACCTATTGCACACTAACCTATCCATGTGAAATATTGTCCTGCAGCTGTCCTGTAATAATAATAATAATAATAATAATAATAATAAAAATTGTGGAAATTATGATCCCTCTCCAACTTTTTTTGTCACCGCCATTAAATTCAGAATGAGCTAATAAATGTTAATTAAATGTCTTTTTATTATCATCTGATGTTTTGTTGATTTTCAGCTATAAACAAGATTTGCAAATCATATCTTTTTATTTGAATTTATTAACACACTGCTCCAACCTTTTGGGAATTGGAATTGTATCAAGTAAACTTAAAAATAATGCAGGCCTAATTATATCATGGGGATTGCACAACATAAAAAGACCCAAGGCGATTTTAATAAAAACAAAGCAAAAAAATCATTAAATGCACTTTAAGTGGCTGTTTTAACAACGCAGCACAATGTTGGGGAGTTTTACACTTGAGGAATTGATTTTTTTTTTTTTTTTTAAAGGCAGCTATTCTCTAATTAGAAACCATTAATATGCATATCTTATTTGTTAGTCTTTGTATCACTCTACTTTTTTTCTTCAATCTCTCCATACTTCACTTTGTTCTGTCATTCACCGTCTGTTTGTGTTTCCAGACGCTGCAGATGGGAATAAAGCATTTCTCCGGACTATTTGTGATGCTGTGTGTGGGAGTGGCCTTATCTCTGCTGACCACAATAGCAGAACACATCGTGTACAAGCTGGTGATCCCGAGGGTCAAGGAGCCGCGCTTCAAATACTGGCTGCACACAAGCCAGGTACTGAGACACACACACACACACCCACACACACACACCATCTGTTTATGGCAGAAAAACTGAAAACAATGTAGTTTTCCTGTTGGATCACAATAGGTGCTGTTTGTTTTTGTAATGAAACCACATACACACAATAAATTACAGTACAGGACATTTTTGTCAACAGACAACAAAGTTGGATTACTATTGCAGGTGACTCTCAGCTATAAAAGAACCAAGTCCCCGAGGAATATAGACCAAAGGAATATATGACAAAAGAAGGATTTACTGTGAATGACTATATTTTTGTAAACATGTCCGTATTGTTTACAACTTATTAGAAAGTGACCATCTGTTGTTTCCGAAGAAGTGATGTCACGCTTCCAGACATCATAGTTTTTCTCTGAACAGTAACTGTTCACAAAAATAACTTACAATACATAAAATTACATAAAATTACAACTTGAATTTATCTTTAAATGAATTAAAAACAATCTTGTCACATGTAACCACGATTCATTAAGAACCAAAAGAAGTTGGTCACTGACTGATGATCAGTCGCATTTCAAGCCAACACAGAGCCTCACTTCTCAATGTACTCTCTTTCCAACTTCCTGTCAGCATACAAAATAACTCTGAAATTCTTAATAGATTATTCCAAATAGGATGCACCGTCAGAGTATTGTGGACTTGAGTTCCTAAATGATATTTCATGTTGTTGGTACACAAACTCACAACTACTCCCTGAAGCTGAGTTTATGTCCTACAAATGGCTGCCTTCTTGCAAACTTTGTCGTCTTGGAAAGGATTAAGTAGAGAGAGGTAATTCTCAAATGTCGACTAAAGTCTGAGATCCTCACACTGCTTATCTGCCACTGTACCAGTGCTCCGTTTGGCTCCTGTGCTGTTTATGAGTACTGCTCACTGTGTCAGCTATTCTTCTCTCCTGACTGCACTTCAGCTGTCTCACAAATTCATGCATTTTCAATTGTATTCAATATATAATATATAAGCATAAATTGAAAATATGATCATATGCAAACCGAAGTGTTGTTTGTTTTCCAGAGATTACATCGAGCCCTCAACTCAGTCTTCAACGATGACAAACTACCGACTGTTACCAAACCTGATAAAAGGTATCGTTCTTTCCAGTCATTTGCTGCCCTCAGTACTGGCATATCAAACAGAGCGGTCTTTCAGTGTAAATCATTAACATGTGATGTTTCCCTTTTTAGGATTAAGAGTTGAGGGAAAATCCCATCCCTTATTGTGCTGAAATGAATGTGAACTGAGCTTATGTGTGTTGTAATTCAAGTCCATGCTTTAGGACGTTTGACTGGAGACTTTAGGTTCATTACAACTTTTGTCATGCAAAGACACACACAACGAACAGCTTTGCTCCTCATTTCTGACTGCTTTAGGTAATGGTTTTAGAGGCTTACTCTTCAAAGTGGGGTAAAATACCAACGAACCCTTTTAATGAAATTATACACCTTCATATAACTACATTACAAGTTTCATACAAAGATTGCCGACTCCATTTAAGAAAGAGGTCATGCTGAATTCCAGAGTATGGTTACGGATCACTTCTGAGTCCATGCGGTGTGACATTCGTTCACATTTAAAATGCACTGAAGCTGTTCTAGCTGGAAGCCAATTTTCCAAACTTAAATGGCCCATTGGCTAAATTATTAGGTTGAGAAAAAGTGACATCAATTAACATTCGCGAACACATTTTTTTAAAATCAGAAACTAAATAGGACAGTCAGCCTGATGGAAGCCAATTATCAGTGAGGGAAATTAAGGGAATAATCTCGCCCTGACGTCACGGAGCATTGTTGAGAGCAGCGGGAGATTCGGTATATCATGAGAGCTTCAAAAGTTGCGAGGGTGCTCTTTGTCCAGATCAGTTACATAAACCTTCATAGTCACTCTGACAGTATAGTGTGTGTCACTGTGTAGCCCCGTTTCTCTGCACACTTTAGATGTCATGCTTTTCCTTTGCTTTAACACTCATTTAGTAGATTCATGTTGATTTTAATGATGTGGATTAGAGTGATTTTTGTCACTTATTCTAAAAAAGCTTCAATTCTCAATTCTAGTTATTCAGTATTACCGCTTTTGAGTGTATATGTTAAAAATGTGACATCTTGTGACGTGTAAGTAAAGCAAGACCGCTTATCACTGCATCGCCGTATGACCCAGTTCAGAATCCTAAAGTTTCAAACTAGTTATTTAACTCAGAGGGCATACACAGTGAGGCAAAAGTACAAAAATCCACAAGAATCACTCAAAATCCAAAGGGCATGCAGAAAAAAAAAAATCTCAACTCCACAAGGGGAGATGCTGGAATGACATCAAACAACAAAAGGTGGGTGAGTGGAAAGAGCACACTGATCAGTAATGAGGTGCAGCTGTGGTAAGGGAGAAAACAGGAAGTGAATCATGAGAACATGTGAACAGTGTTCGGGTGGCAATAAAAGAGAAAGTAAGATCAAAGCAGATAGTTGTCACACTTTAGCTGTGATTTGAAGGTCTTACTGGAAAAGACCTAAGGACCACTGGTATGGGTGCAACACTATTAATCATAAATGATCTCAGTGTTATGGTCCTAACAAGAGCATATGCCATATATCCTCTCAGCAGCAACAGGACAGGAGTAGAAGTGAAAATCTAAACAAACCCAAAGCATTTGCTGAGTAACTAAATCTTTTTTTTTTTCTTCTTCCTGAATAAAAAACTCTGCTAATTTCACTTCCATCCCTGCTTTGCTCAGGTGAAGCACTGCGTGGGGATCACACATGGTCCTGCTGAGGGATGCCTTTTGGTAATGAGGATAGATTGCCTCTTCTTGTATAATCACGCTCATTCAATCCAGCTCCTCTGCGTCATCCGCTGCCTCAGAGTCACAAATTATTACCATCTCACCGTCAGCAGGAACATCAGGATTCAAAAAGTGTCCGTTTGCGAGGCTTTCACTGAAATGGGATGATCTCCCCTTTCGTACAAACAGGGTCTTGCAGCTCAAGCTTTTACCATAAATTGTACCAAAAAAGTGTCCATATCAGTCCCTGCCACTGTGGTGCATTTACTGTGTCTGGAATGTCAGCAGTTTGTCACCAAACAGAAAATTAAATCGGCTGCGGCTACTACTAAGGATGGAGCCACGGCTTATTTCTTCTACTAGCTGTGTTAACAAGGACTTAGAAAAAGAAAAAGCTAAAGGCATCAGAGAAGTATCTGTCTGGGAGAATTAAGAGCACAGTCTGCAATACCCTGAAAACCCTTTTAGATAGCCAATTAGGATCAAGTCATTTAGTATGGAGTGTTTTTCTCTTGTGAAGCTCTGGATGAGACACACGTGCATGGGAGGAGAACATTATCTGTCACGTCCAGTAGATCAATAATAGCAGCTATAATTCAGCTGTGGTGGTCTATTTGATGGAGAAATGGTTACAAATACAATGATTTCCTTTGTTAATACTCATCATTTTGAAGCAATGATGATCAGTAATGACTGATTATATTCTTCCCTCTTGGGCAAAATGTCAGATGTATGCAAAAGTTATTTCCTTAAAATGTTTTCCCGTACATATTTAGACACATTTGTGTTTACTATCCATAATACTTTTTACAATCTGGTTCAAATTAATAGAGATGCTATGTGTTAACACAATCATGCCAACCTGTTTGCTGACGATTTCCCAATCAGAGGTTGTGGTTACTTGGAAACGCTTTACATTGTTGTGCTTTACAGACACACAAATGGAATAGAACGTGCAGCCTTCTGATTGGGAGATGACCGCTATATCAAGTGAGATACAACTAACAGATTGAAGCTATGAGGAGGTAGTTTCATGGTGTTTATGGTCTGATCATCCATGTGAATAGAAAGTTGAATTGTTCCCCTCCGTCTGAATTCTGTGCATGTCTCTTACATACGGTAATGTCATCATGCGACACTTCAGGTACGGAGATTTGAGAAAAATAACAGTGGCAAGGCATAAAGAAAGACATAAAGGTTGCTAAAGGGACTAAATCTATTTGAAGCTAATGCTAAAGCTGCATGTCAGATCATGTGTGCATGTGACAAATGATAAACTGTGCAAAGCATAATGTGGTTGATTCACTGACTGACTTGGATGATATTCTCAGTGTAAAATAAACCTGCACATCAATCTGATCCAGGGGTGTCAAACACATTTTAGTTCTCGGTCCACAAACAGCCCAACCTCATCTAGAGTGGGCTGGACCAGTAAAATAGTGACCATAAAAACTTTTAAACTTAGTTTTAGTTTTTTTCTTTGTCGCAGTGCAAAGTGTGCATGATAAAAATTACTACAAAATATGACTACAATCTCAACAAAAAGCCAATTTGAATGAAAACTTTTGGTGCAAAATACAGTGAAATGTTAAAAAAAACAAATAACACAACGAAAAACATCTCCTAAAGCTGTTGTATTATAGACGTTTTTACAAACTCACCCTGACAGCATGGCCTTGAGGTTGGTGCTAGTTTGCTATCAATGAGGGAGCTAGCTTTCATGGCAGAGTCACTTATATCTCAGCTTGGGGCTATTGTTGTGTTGTGTTGTGTCTGCTACTCTTAAGAAGCTTGTCAAAAACATTCGCTATGTGGTTTGGCGGCTGGATTGGAGCCACTTGCAAGCCAGTTTTGGCCCACCTGCCGTATGTTTGACACCCCTGGTCTAATCATTTTATCCCTCAATTGGAGGGATTCAATCACATTTATAAAACAATGACCATGTAGATGCAGCTACCATTTAATGAGCACAATCAGAATTGACTCCTGGAATTCAGAAGTGAATCTTGTAAAAATATCAAAGTCTAATAACCGGACACCTCAACGAGTGTCGTTCTCGGTGGTGAAGAGGTCATTCAGAGCAGTACAGGAGTGAGTCCCGGAGCTGGTACGATTCAACATCCTGTTCAATGACACTTGAAAGAGGTGCACTTGTGCTGAAGGGCCCACTGTGCTGCACGCTGCTCCTCGGCCTTGTTGTCACTGCTGAAATTAACATCTGTACTGACAGATGGGCTGGGAAATAGTAGTTAGAAGGTGCAGTTGTTGACACGAGGCCCAGAAAGTTGCA
This sequence comes from Parablennius parvicornis, assembly GCA_900302745.1. NCBI lineage: Eukaryota > Metazoa > Chordata > Actinopteri > Blenniiformes > Blenniidae > Parablennius > Parablennius parvicornis. Next base: position 15,975 of record OMNM01065269.1, on the reverse strand, counting down.
GTAATCATTGGAAGTTCTGAGTTGTATTAGAGCTGGATTTGATGTTTGTTGAGTGCAAGGTGTTGCAAGGACATCTGTCAAATCACTGCGTACGGAGGAAATCAATGTTTGTTAATATTTGATTGAGGGATCGGGAACATCGTAATGAGAGGAATCCGGTGACCCTGAAATGTGAGGGACATGAAATTATATGGAAGACCCTGAGCTGTAATTGACAGGGTGAGCCAGGATCTAGTTTCTCTGAGTAAAAGGAGCAGAGGTATCTAACTCGCAGCAGAAAACTAAATTACCTACCTGTGCATGACGAGGAAACAACAGAGGCTGTCCTGCAGCTGTGCGTATCGAGTCCAGGGCTCTCACACACAAAGTGGGAATCAAAGAGGTGTGTTTGTTTTTGTGGTGAAAACAGAGAAACCTCTTATAGTCAGCGAGACGAGCACAGTAATGAGATTTCTATCTAGTTCACACAACCACCACACAACACCATACGTCCTCCAGTGTCCTGAAAAGAAACTTCACTGTTTGGGTAAATAATGAGGAAGGACAGCCTAACATTGGAGGGGAAAACTAATGTATAATTTGGATGTTTTTGCCCATCATCACAACTCGTATCTGCCTCTCTGACCTTGACATCATTATCTCTCATGGGTCAGAGCACTGCAGGTAACACTGGCAGACGTTAAAAAAATATTTGACATTTTGGAATGTAAGTGACGGTAAAACAGTCTCTATCAACTTCAAAAAAAAAAAAGAAAAAAAAGTATCCGGACCTATTCTTTATTATTGAAGTGAAGGTGAAACACAGGAGGTAAAGAGATATATTTTTTCTGCCTCTTTCATTGCAAAAATATGAGTTCTCTTTTGCGCAAACTTTGGCTCACGGCTGAATACATTGTGTAAGAAAGAACCCAGTTGGATTGGTTTCTTTTCAGCTTTTTAGAAAGTAAAACTCTTGTTGTTACCAAGCAACACATCCATGTACACAAGAGATGATGCATCCTCATCACTTTATCTCGAAAAACGCTGAAGTTAAGACCTAATGTCATTTTAAGACCAAACGTGCCCATGGGTGCCTAAGTGAGCTCAAGTATATTTGCCATTTAAAGTATAAACGCCTGATGGGAGAAAGGACAACAGTTTTAGTTAGTAATTAGACTCATTTCAATTAAGCTTGAGGGATCGTGGCATTTAGGCAACACACAAAAAAAACACATTTATTGGGAGTCCAACTTGACTCCACAAGAAAGTATGAAGGTCAAAAGTATTTCTGTGAAATACTCAGAAATATCAACTTGAGCCTGAACATAAAACAAACAACCTGATCTTGGGTCCCATTTACACAACAACTTTATCAAGTAAAACCAAAAAACTTTTGCTGTGTTTTGCTTGTCTGTTCGGAACACAATTTTGAAGATGCTCGGGCTCCATCTCCGTATGTGTCCGTGCCAGTAAATAGTTCCTCTGCACATGTGTGAGTATGTGGAAAATTACAATGGCGCCATGACTCCCCTGTCCATATTCTCATGGGGCTTTTGTAGTTTTATATTTGAGTCACAAGGAAATGGCAATCTAAATTTACAGTCTGTCCATACAAATGTCTGTATACTCGCTATTGTTAATGTTTACAGCATAATATTGTCCGTGTGCATGCGTGTGTTGTTCCATTACTAAAACAACTAACAGTGAAAACTACTTTATTTTCAGCTCGAAACATTGTCGTGTAAACTGGTCCTTATTATCATCACATATGTATGAAGTTAACATATCTCATTAAAATGTTCACATTATCTTCAGATTAACAGAGTGATGCAGATTATGGATTTGAAATCAGTCCTGTAATTCAGTGAATTTTGGATCATGTGCATCATGTTTATGGAAAATGTCATTCAGAAAAAATAGCCTCCATATAAGTCGTCGGTTATAAAGGTTTCCGGGCATTTTTAACTGGAACCGAGGGACTAAAATCTGTGAAGCACTAATAATAGGAATCATTTATTTGCGGCACACTTCCCAGAGCTGCCATGAAGTGTTTTCAAAATAAAAAACAACACAATTACTATCATTGGTTGAAGGTTAAAGTCTGCTCACTTGTATTTAGAATGTGTTTAAAAAAGCTTTACTCTCCCAGAAATACATATCAAAAAATCTCAGCCAGCAATTCCTTTTCAATCTGGATTATGTGACACCTGCTTGGAACCTACCTGAGATCATCTTACTTCTGTAACGAAGCCTCGTCTTAGTCACAGAACCTGAGTCAGTCTGAGTCAGCCGCTCCACTAACAGGCAGCACTCCTACACACAGTGAAAGCTGGAGCGATGATCTCCAGCCTCGAGGCTTAAGAGATCTGATAACGTTAACCGCATTTCAAAGCACTCCCCATTTCAGTGCAGCCATGATGCAAGCACAGGTGCCCTCTTGTCAAAAGGTGCGCGTATCACTTTAAACACTTTTTCATGTTTCTATATTCTGACGCGTCATCCTTTAGTCTTAAGTCTCTTTTGATGTCTGGAGCATCTCGATGGAGTCGTCTTGTCATTTCTTTTTTCATCACCAGTGAAAATACCTTTGATACCGCAAGCTCTTCGGTTATAAGCTTCACTTCATATGATGGGAATTCCTCTACTTGGCCTCTTTAATAGATTCGTGGTTATTTCTCAGCTTGTAGATTTGTCCCTGTGGATTTGAGAAGTTTCTGTTTCAGGAAGGAAAAGAAAACATATTGTGTTGTTTTGAAACTCCCCGACAATTCATACCTACCGACTTCCTCACATTTACCACTGAAGTTAACTGGCAGTGCAGCTTTTGATGAATTACTGTGAATAAAAATATAAACGCAACACTTTTGTTTTTGCTCCCATTTACTAAGCTAAACTTAAAGATCTAAGACCTTTTTTTGTGTACACAATTTATCTAAGGCTGTGTTCACACATACCCATGTATTTACAAAAAGTGACATTTCTCTGCACTTAGGCCTTGCATTTACTCATTAACGCAGCTACAAGTCACTACAAGCAATCTTTTCTGAAAATTCCGGCCACAGTGGAGATTTAGAAAAACTCTATGTCTCCGTTTGCATCTAAAGAGAGGTAGACGGAGATTTACGTCACAATATGAGAGGGAAGCATCATTTGCATCATCGGTGTGCGACCCGTGCTTGCAGTTTGACTGTTGCGATGAAAATGGATACAGTGAAAGCAGTGCTTGTTCTTACATTTTGCCTTTTATGCTAGCGCCACATTTAGGAGGAGCCCCCCTTCTTTTTCATTTAAAATAAACAAACTGTGCACCATTTAGACTGAGCTGGAAATAACTTGCACAATTCGTCATTGTGTTTTTTCCAGGATTCTAATTGGCTATCATGGATTCATGCTTCTTGTTAATACTGCCCCCTATAGGTTTGACATGTTAATAGTAGTTCTGAACCGGGTGTATATGCGGGAAAATGAAGTTTGTTTTGTAAATGATCACGTGTAAATGAAGATTTTTGGTAAGTGTAGAGGGGGAAATATCCATTTGTGTAAAGACCTGGGTAAATGTGGTCTAAATCTGTTGAGGGAGCACTTCTCCTTTGCCAGAGTAATCCACCCCCCCCCACAGGTGTAGCAAATCAAGCTGCTGATGAGACAGCAGGTGTGGTCATTGTGTCACATGAAGCTTTGCTTCCTGAAATGGTCCTGATCTCATTTAAACCCGGATCTTTTGGGGCAGAAACATATGATGCAACATTTTAAAAATACATCAAGGCAACAAAGTAAATCTAAAGAGACGGTATCAGGGCCAGAAATGCGGTTTGATGCCAGAGAGGGTTATTTAAAAATCACTCAAAGCAACTCTGCATCCAATAGAAATTTAGTTGAATTTGTCACAAATGACAAATTTGGGTGTTGATGTGTCTCCTCTTGAACACACACACACACACACACACACACACACGGCAAAAGATCTATGTGAACTTTACACAAACAACTGATATGTCACACAACCAGATATTTTTCTGAAGTCGTGGATTGTCAAAGCTTTTGTGAAGCGGTTTTGATTCCATATTATTTATAATATGTGGTTTTTATATGCTGTGAAATGGCCCCAAGTGTGGATCATGCGGCTTATTTGTCGCTCATTTGAGCAGAATGATAAATAAAGAGAGCTACGGGAGAGAACAAAAACAAAGATTTGTCAAATGACACGTTTGAGTGAGAAATGGACATGACGTTGGGTCAAAGAGCAGCCTCACAGTGTAAAACCCACGATACTGCTGCTGGCACTCATTAGCTTGAAGGTGAAGGTTGGACTCCTGGCTACATGGGACATGGTTACACAGTTCAGTGCTGGTGCCTGAGGAAATTAATTGGACAGAAATGCGATTTCAACAGTGGGCTCCTCATACTGTCAAGGTCTTCTTCTTTGTCTCTAACCTGCATGTATTGGAGGTCTAATCATTAAAATTTAAATGAAACTTCTCCGGTGTTCGGTGTCTTATGAACCAAGTGGCTGGACCAGAAGAAAAGATAAGATTTATGAAAACTAATGCTATATTTGTTGTTTTGATAAGTGCGTAAGAGATGATCAAACAAAAATATTTTATTGAACTTTTGGTCATTTTGAGTGAAATATGTGTTTTGTTACTGAAACAATGCTTGTTGTCAATACATCTGGTACAGTTGTAAAGAAAATGGAACTTCATTTTTGAGCAGCATCCATTTGTGGAATGAGCAGCAGACATGAGTAGGGTTTTTTTGCACTAAGGAGAAATTCACCAAACATTTTTTTTGCTGATGAGTCTTGTGTGGTGTTGATTGGACGATTCAAGCCTGAAGAAATAAGGCATATTGGCAATATCACAGTGTGTCCATTGAACAAACAGGTACCTCAGTAGCTTGTCCCATTCTGATCCCATTGTGATCCATTCTGTAAAGCCAGTGTTGTCTTGTTACTCCAGCATGTACTGCACAGAAAATCCAAGCAGGAGATAGCCACTAATAAACCCTTCTCTGTGGGTGTATGTCATCATTTTGGAGGCTAGAGTTCAGTCCCACACTGTGTAGTTTCGTCCTGACATCTCTCTTGAGATTTCTTTCAGTGATAAGTCTCATCTCTACCTAATGATGATACTGTATTTGATATCTCCGGGTCTAAAGCAAGAGTAGAGAAAGGTTGTTCCATATTGACAAACAACATTCAGCCAGTTTTAAATTCTTAATTCAAATTAAAGCATCAGAACAAACGCAACTAATTAATAGTTACCTTTATCAAACTAAATAATCTTTGTTCTAGCAGATGTATTTTTCCCATTGGCTGGGTGAAATTCAAACCCTAAGTCCAGAAATTGTTTGTTTAAGTCTATAATATATGTTGTCAGTTGATTGACAAAAAAGAAAGAACAGTATAATGATCTGTCAGCTGTAGTCTTATAGCTGGTTGAAGGTGCTGCTAACAAGCAAATTGAGAACTGTTTTTTCAGATTATTTTTCTCTGATTAAAAGAAACCATTGCAGGGTTGAACTTTGAATGGCTTCATTTAGCCCCTGTTTGCAAGAACACATTTTCAAGTGAAAAACAGAGAGGCTTCATTACATTTTGTGTGTCCATTTACACCATAACAGTGAGTGGAGCTTTTCAAAAATGCTCTGACTCCATTGGAAACGGGGGAGTGTCATGACTCGTTATGTTTGGGTCGGGAGACGAGGACTCAGAATGCCAGACACTGCCGTTGTTGATGGTTAAAGTCATTTTATTGACCGACAAAAAAGGTGAAACCAAAGAGCCAAAAGTCAAAAAACCAAAGTTGTCAAGATAAAGGCGTAAGGGAGTGTAAACTAATGGAACACAGAGACAGGAGCACTAAAGCTCAGGAGCGAACACAGACGGACCAACAACCAGAGCAGACAAGAAAAGCCCATTTTATACTCAAGCCACCAGGCGATGGTAATCACACAATCAGGTACAGGTGAAAGAAATCAGGGAGGGGAACAGCAATCAAACACGAGGAAGGGAAGCCAAAGAGCCCGAAACGAGAGACAGAGTTCACAAACAACACAAGACACAACATGAACCCTGACATGATTTCCAATCCATATTCTGCCGGGAGTTGGTACCTTAATAGTTGAATCAACTAAAATCATAAAACTGTAACATATGTTTCTAAAAGTATATTTAACAGCTGTAACAATATTTAAATATGAATACTTACCGGAATAACTAGCACAAGAAGAGTTGGTCTGTGGATCTCAACAGTAGTTAATAATAATGAGAACAACTTTGTTTAAGGTCAGTCACAGTAACCTGCTGCTTGATTCCCTTGAGGGAATTATGTGTTGTATTGTGTGTTCAATATGTAGCCTGCTGAGGTTGCAAAAATACATGTCAATGAGCTTACATACAGGACTAGTTTTAGACTATTTGTATTTGCAATATCAAATGCATTTTGCCTAATGTGTACACTCTACATAGAATTTTAAGAAAAATTGTGTTTTATTCCCTGCGGTTGACAGGGAAGTACTGCTGCTTCTGTCTGTCATAATGCAAATACAGTTAAGCTCATATCATCAGTGGCTGAGTGGCATGTTGTTGGTGGCAGATAATAAACACAGTTTTGCGCAAAGCCTTTTCAGCCCTGAAAAACATCAACTCTGCTGTATGAAAAATATGTGCACCAATATAATTCAAAGGACTCTACATTTTAAATTCTTTCATTGAAAACATGGAGTGTTACTCTGTATCCCGGTTTCAATAACTATAATGTTTATCATTTGTCAATATCACATTTTTGAAACTTTGCAACAACTTGACAAATTATTAAATAAAAAATTACATGAGAAAGCAAGTAAACTAAGTAAATTAAAATATTTGAAAATATTGCAAGACCATAGGAATTAGTATCAATGGGGAATTTTGATGTCTACAAATAAAGTTTCATGACATCTCATCATAGATTTGTTATGAGACTGGTGTTTGATGTTTACATTATGTAGTAAAGGGCAAAGGTTTGACACAGACCTCAGATGCCGCCCCTATTTACAAAGTAAATAATAATAAAAGCCACTCAGGAATACAGGAAAACAACACTTTTTGATCATTAGATAATTTTCATTTACCTCTTGCATTTTGGTATTGCTCAAATAATTATGATGTAATCCTAATCCTCTTGCTGATAATATTTAGAATTTAACCATACATGACTGAGGGAACATGTTCATCTGAAGGTCTAGTTCTGTAAACAGATGCCTCACCTGTGTTTTTTTCTCTGACCGAAGAGGTGGAGCTACAGTATAATTAATGTTTGTCTTTGATGAATTGTCTCTGTTTCATCTCATCAGGTGCAATGAGGGAAACAACCAGTCCACCTCATGGAATCCTGCAGAATCGTCCCACTGCAACAGGCGCAGGGTGGTGCCACAGGAGATGCAGAATGACCTGGAACGTCCTTCCTCCGAGAACCTCCCGTCTCCACCGCCCCCGTCACCCCTCCCTCATCCTTATTCTCTTCCCATGTTGGAGAAACATTTACCCACGGTGACCACTTCCAACGGTCGCTCTGACCTGCTGGGACGGGTGCTGGGCCAAGGACAAGGGGGTTCTGGACAGGGTGTAACACAGTGCCGGGGTCTGGGGGCGGGTGACTGCGGTCCCGGTCTGAGCGTGGGAAACAACACCCTGGTTCAGGAACTGTCAGAACTGGAGGGTCAAATCGTGGCAATCAAGCAGCAGCTGCAGTCCGCTATGAGACGGAAGAGAGAGCTAGAACAGTACCAATCAGAAAACCAGCAAGCAAACCAGACTGCACCCAGTCAGCCCGCCACACACCAGTCCAACCAGTTTGCTCAGTACACTCAGCCCCACCAACAGACTAACCAACATACGAACACACTCCCGGAGTTCTGAAGCTGGTCTCTGGTGTTATGTTTGGAGAAACCTGCTAAGATTTGGAGCTAGTTTCCAAAACCTCCTCTGGGTCCTGACAAAAAAGGACCCTGGAATGAGTTCTGGATTGGAGCTCTCACGGATGTCCGCTGACAGGATCTCCTTTTAGACTCAGGATTCACTGTGAATGCTGGAACAGAAATCAGACCCTGCTCTGTACCTCCAAGATGGACATTTTCTTACGAGGCCACTTTTGAAATAGATTATTGGTGGACTAGGGTGAATCTGAGATCTGTAACCAAATCAGTTCGGAGACCCCCACTAGCTTATTGAGTCACTGAAGAGCTGTGCAACCTTTTTTTTTCTTCCCTACTTCTCTTCTTCCATTTTCTTTTGCTTTCTCATCCCATTTGGATCCCTTCATTTTTTCCTCTCTTTTTGCATTCCTTTTCTGCTTACTGCTTCCTTTTGCCCCACTCATACCTTTCCTCTAAGCCTCGTCTCTTCAAGGGTACAGATTTGCTCTCCATGACGATAAGCTTGTTCATAGACACCAGGACTCCTTGGTATTTAAGCTCACCGGACTAAATTACCTGAGTCTGTTGAGAATCATTGCGAGTGTAAAGTGACCCGAGGTTGAACCCGGCCAGTTAAGTTTTTATGTCCTTGTGTCTTGCAGAAAACCTTGTATCTTTTTGACTCTAGATTTTTCAACTGAAAGAAAAATCATAGACCTGCGGTTGATTGGTTGAACGTACCATAGATATACCCCCATGTTTCTGGCTATTGGGAATGCATTTGTTTTGGCTTGGGGCTTTTTTGTTTTTCTTTCAGATGAGCCTTGAAGGGTTGGTGGGACAGCTGTCATGACAAAAAATAATTTAAAAATATTTAGCAACACCACAAAGATATAAAGCTTTCGCAAGACACATTCGCAAGACACCTTTGCATTCACAAAGAACACCTGGTTGTCTTTGTGTGGTGGGTTATAGGACAATACACAATTTTACGATCGTACGATTCACTGTATCACGTTGTCCTTCACTTCACTGATGCACTTGGGGTGTCATTGTTTAACCTGTCAGAGTTTGAGTAATGGTCTAAAGAGTTTTTCCATCCTGCGCTTACAACAACAAACACACTAAAGTAATGCATATAGTTGAATCAATCCAAGAGATTTCACTCTCTTTTAGTCAGGGAACCAAAACTGAGCTCTTTTTATTGCCCAGCCTCTCGAGTATATGCTGGTTCTAAAACACACCAAACACAAGAATACCATGAAAGTGAATGCAAACCTGAACCTAGACCATTATCTAACTCTGGTATGTTTATGAATTAGATAAACACACTAAAACAGCTCCTCTGTGATGAGACCTGTTTACTTGCATCTGTTTTGTTTTAATTTGAACATGTTTTGTTATTAAAAAAAAAATGTATCTTTTCTTTGCACGATATTTATTTTTTTCTATTTACGTATCAGCGATAGAGCCACCATAAGAGTGCTGTGCACTGTGGCAACTCAATTCAACTTTTAATTACAGTGTTTTCCCAGCCTTGACACCTTTAGTTACAAAAAGCAGTTTCTCTCAAACAGGGTTTTTTCTTAACAAAAAAACCACACAAAAAAAACCCTTAACACCATTTGTTCCTATCAACAAAATGAGTTTTCTGCCAAGTGACTGAAATGAAGACTGGAAGCTTGGCGATTTCAACAGAATTTAAGGGATTTCCTGTCACAGATCACTAACAAGTTCTCACCTCTTGTAATGAAGACAAAGCAGAGTCAATAAGACTTGGAGAACAATGGGCTGACATCCAGGGTACACCAATCAAACTGTATCCAGGACTCATTTGTTGATGTTGTTTTTTTTAAGGTCGACTATTGAGATTCACCTTCTGTTACTTATGTCCACCCATCTTAATAGATTCCATTATGAAACATCCTGCAGCTACAGAAATGAGCAAACCACTCAGAGCCCTGCTCTGCACCGTGAATTGATGGTTGCTTGTTATGCTATTCTTCACTCATACTGCTGGGGGACAGCAATTTGGACAGGGAGGCGTACTCAGAGCAGCCAACGATGATATTTTGTGAACACGCGGCATGGTCAAATACTGCCGCGCACACACACTTGCGCACACAAATACAAACAGGCCCTATCTATTTAGCGAGTGTGTCTGCAGGGTAAGCGCAGGCTGTCACGGCTGAAATGAATACCTGACAGAGCAAAAGAGCAAGTGCACTGGCTGAGCTGTCAGCTTTCTTTGTGTCTCGGCGCGTGTTCGCCTCGCTCGGCGGTGACACAAACATCACTGAAGTCGACGCAAGATGAATCAACAGAAGAACTAAATAACAACCTGGTTTTTAACCACATCTGTGCTCGGCCCAATCACGCGTTAGGGAGGCACGTGCAGGCAGACGGGGGCGTGACACGGAGCGGAAAGGACTGCCTCACTGAATGCAACACAAATAGAACAACACGGTCATTATCATATTGACTTTTTGGAGGCGTACCTTTGAACAGGTTCACACAAGAACATCTTGTTTTTCTCTTGACTTCTTCAGCAGGTGCAAGAATATACATTTGGATTTCTTGACACCTTGTTTTTAACCATTTTAAAAATAATGTTGATTAAGATTATCACTTCATTACTTCATTAGTAGTGTCAAATACACTACTTATCTTGTGAATTTCAAGCCATTGCTAAGGAGTAGTGCGCAGCCTCCGATTAATAGCGACAAGTGGCGGATTTCACACTCATGAGTAGGGATGCACCGATACCACTTTTTTATAGGACAAGTACAAGTACTAACCTCTATCGACTATACGAGTACTGATCAAATGCTACTAAACCTAAATTATAATACATACACACGATATGTGAAGGTTATGTGTTGTGGTGAACAACCTCTGCACATACGTAGACGTAGACGTAACCAACAGATGACGTTATTAATACTCACCAGGTTGTATCTAGGATCTGTTTCGAGTACTCTGTAAAGTATCAGACTCCATATTGGTATTGGTATCGGTGCACCCCTGCTCACATGGTTAGATAACATTGCAGCAGTACAGTTGTCAGGTCGCTCTTTGGATATATTTTTCAGGGAAATAGTGAAAATCTGCTGCCATTTTCAACTGCAAGCTTCTGGTCACACATTTGCTTCCCTAACCTCTCGGCCACCATCACACTAGAGACACTAAGTTTATATATTGTTTATACAACAGTGGTTTAGTAGGTAGAGCAGGTTGTTCTCCAGTCCCAAGGTTGGAGGTTTAATCCTCGTTGGGCACACCTAACCTCAAACCTGCCCCAAAAATGGAAGACGAGCATCTTGCAAGGCAACTGTCTCCATTGGTGTTTGCATGAAAGGATCAACGTGACTAACCATGTACACATTTTAAATCTGATGAAGCAGTAAAACTAAAATATATAAGTGAAGTCCAATTACCATTCCTTGAATAAAATTACCTCAGGTATCCTCAAAGGGAAAAGATTTGTCACATGCACACGAATAGTTTAGGTGTTTCTGGCAAGTGGTCAGAAATCAGGATAACCTCACAGACAACATCTCAGAAAATCGGAGATGCAATTCCATTCAAGTGAGTTTTACTCATGTAGTACTGATTATAATATATCAAGCCTTGGGGATTCGTGGAAGCAAAACATGTTTTATTGAGGTCACAACATTCTTCAAGATTAAGTCACAGGTTTCACTTTTACTCAAAGATAAACTGATTAGATTTTCGTTGTCAGTCAGAAACTGGGATTATTGTGGCAGCCCAACACTACTACATATAGGATGGGTTATATGTGGAGAAATAATTCTTCAATGAGAGATCATTACTTTAGAACCCAGACACACTGTGGCCTGATGGCTGTCCTGTCATGTAACAACTCAGGGAAAGCCCTAAAGAGAACATCTACGTGGACTTCATGATGGAGGAGTCAGATTTCTGTGGGCAAATTTAATTTTTACCTTTAAAAATACAATTTCCACTCAAGATTGTTAATCTCTTTTGATGTCACAGTTACCTCATAAGTAAAAACTATTTGAAATCATTTTTTTTCAATGTTTAACAGGCTTTAAAAGCTGAAATATGCAATTTGCTGCATGAACTTTGGAGCAATGTGGATCTATGCTAATGTCAGTAAATGGTGTGACAATTATTGAAGCGCAAACTCTCTCACATAAAGTTTTTGGTCTTGAAGCCTGATCCAGGGCAGTCTGCGACTTCAACTCAACGAAAACACAGAGACATTCACCCCCACTGTAACTGACACCAGTCATCTAATATGCAAAGGTTGGAGGTCATTCAAGTATTTTGAACATATATTAAGATGAAAATACCTTAAGTCTTTTAATTGATTGAAACAGAGAATATCTTATCCTTGTTTTAGGAATCTTCACCTGACATGTAAGTCCTCCTCTCACTCACTTACATACTCACAGAAACCGGTGGTGTCACTTGTACAAACAAGTTAGTAACTAATTACCAGAACAAAGTCAGTAATAAAGTTGCCATCACCAAGGAGTATGTGGTTTCAAAAATTGCAGTTTCACCAAACTTCTGTTTAATGGAGAAGCCTCACGTTAATCGGAGCGACCTCTAACGATGTCATCCTCTATGAGATGTGCACATTAGTAATCCACTGTGGCCCTGCTGCAGCTCTGAATGAACTTTGTTTTTACCATCATGGCAGCTGTCTGCATGTTGATAAGTGGATTATAGAGCATCTTCCCATGAATAAGTGAACTTTGACTGAACTAATAAGTAAATCATAGGAGACATCGGACTGACCAACACCAGGGCAAAGACTCTGGCTAATCTTCCCCGGCCACACCCCAATAATGCAGCTGGATGCACATTAGTAAACAGACGGAACAGAGCGACATTTGTGATCCAGTTGCTGTATTTCTACATGTTTTTGAAATCACCTGCAATACTTTTTAAAAAAGTATCTTTAGTTTCTGTACCTTGTTGAACACTGAAAAACAAAAACCACCTTTTTTTAACTTTTAATGTGTATTGATTGGAGAAATGGTTAATAGCTATTCCAGTGGGAGCTAGCCCTCTTTAGCACATTATATCATATCTCAATGTCTCAGTAGACCATGTCCAATATCTAACAGTCCGTGATCCTGCGGATCAATACTTCTTTATTACTCCCATCAAAACCTCGACATCACATCTTCTTTGAGAGAACTTTTGCAGGACTTAAGGATAATGTGACCGTACCTTTAGGCTGCAGATGAGCCTGCAAAGATAGCAGGGTTTTGTATGCAGCAGAAGTGATACCACGAGGCACGGCTCGCAGGCAGAGAGACATTTAAGCAACAAAAAATAAAAAATAAAACACCTCCAGATATTTAAGCAATCACAAGGACAAACAGATTTCCGGATTCTTCCATCAAGGTAACTTGCTCATGTCAACTCTCAAGATGGATCGTCTCTTTCTTCGCACGCATTGTCGCAAAACGTGGCAACGCTTTCAGGCAACAGATGAAAAACACAACGCCAGATTGTTGCTACTGACTATTTAATTTGTGGACAAACCAAGAAAAAAAAAAAAAATATATGTAGCATTTCAAATGAAACACTTTTTGTTTTTTCTCAAAAGTAAAAGACAATTATAATCACAATGATAATGAGTAATATCTATAAAACATTTTTGACTTCTCTCTTCATGCTGGGCATATCTTCCAATAGGAAATGGAGTCACAACATTGCATCACAATCCACTGGTGGGTTAGGGGGAGGAGGAGGGAGGGTATGGAGGAGGGAAAAAAAGGCAAAGCAGAAGTCACTGGACTGATTCCGACCCGAAGGGCCAGACGAGCCTCCAGGATATCGCTGGAGCATTTCTATCTCTTCACTGGTTACTTTCCATAGAGATGTCTTCCACTGGAGTTTCAGTTCATATTTAATTATGGAAACACACCGGTGAGATCTTCAGGTTTATCTGGCAGCAGGCCGGACCCGCCAACATCACAACGAATCAGGAAATTGGGGTGAAACACACTCGCAGTGAACTGTTTCAACCAATCACATTTTCATATATTGCGGCTGATAACGCGACACTGCAGGCGCCAAAACCCCAATTTTCTGACTCAGAGGACGTCCCCGTGACTCTTCCACTACCGTTTTTTTTTTTCCTCCTGAAAAGAGAGGAGGGGGAGGAGTTGTTCCCCAGAACACCTAAACTGATACCAAAACATATCCAGGTTTACAGCAGGCAAACAGGTCCAAATGGATCATAATATTCATACAGATTAACAAAAATCCTTAAAAAATATGACCTGACGAGGTCCGTTAATGTACAGAAGGGGATAATAAAAAGAAGGGTTCTGTCTTTTTTTTTTCTGTACAAATGACAAACAACCACAGAACAACAACATCAATCAATTTTTTTTAAATCCTTAGCTGATTATTTTTTTTTTTCAGA
>OMNM01065262.1:18451-28455 GCA_900302745.1 Parablennius parvicornis | reverse complement strand
ATAAGAATTTGAAAATAATCTCATTGAAAGCAACAAGTGGATAATGGAGTGACCTCCATTTAATGAAAATTGACCCTCCACATTTGAACAGACCAGGAGTCAAAGACCAGGCAGTAAAGATCAGGAGTCAAAGACCAGGAGTCAAAGATCAGGAGTTAAAGACCAGCCCAGGAGTTGAGGAACAGACTGAGAGTCACAGAGTAAGTGTATTTAAAATTGTGGGTATCTCATTCATTACTTGACACTATTGGCTTTTTCATTCATATCCTTCATCTTGTCTTCACTTAAGGTTTTGATATTGATCAATTAAAAGTTTTCTTTCAATTCAGTGACCGAATTCAAGGAAAATTCAAGGAAATAATCCATCAATACTTATTTTTCTGAAGAAAGCCTCCACCTGGGAGTCTGGTTCTGCAGGTTTACCTTTCCACAGTCGCTTCTGCTTTCTCATGTGGGATTGTTGATCATTCAGGCATTCATTTAAACTTTAAAGTAAGATGACATTAATATATCTGTCTATGCATTCACAACAGATCATATTTCCCAGATTTGATCAATACATCACATCTACAAGAGGGCAGATGAAGACAGATCAAGGAAAAACCATAAAGTGAACCAAGTGCTCCAGTTCTGAAGCACCATTTTGAGAACTGCAGATGTTCATGTGACTAAAAATATAAACTGGGTTAAAACTGCATCCAAGAAGGAAAATACTTTTTTTTTTTTATTAGAAAGTACTCATCCATAAGCACAGGACATCGACATTATCATTGCGTTTGCTTTTTAATGCAAGTCAAACTGCTCTTGTTGTTAATCCCATGTTGAACTAATATGGTGCAGCCCTCCTTTAAAAGCTCATAAAGCCTCCAAACTTGGTAGAATACACACCTTTATGTTGGAGTGTGCTCATCACGGAGACAAAGGCTTCTTGTTTGTGCAATGTGTGTGTGTGTGTGTACACAGAGTGTATTGGATGGTATCAGAGCAGCTTGACTCTTATGTGCTGGATTCATATCAGGTTTATTTGTGGTGTGATAAATCAAGTGTCTCTGCAGGATTCCTGTCTGTCATTTGTCATTGAGAGACTGTTTGTCCCAGGCGATCTTTTAGACTCGCACTTACCAGCCTGTGGAGGAAAAAAACCCTCACCTCCCCACGGAAAGTCAATTCAATCCTGGTACAATAGACAGTGTGGCCTATTCATTCTCAATATGGACCTCCGCATGAGATGCAAATGCTTTCTGTGCAGACACATTTGCAGAATTAGTAGGGCAGGGCATAAATATTACTTAGAGGACAGCGAGATGAAGCCCAGAAGAGGATTTTTGGCAATGAGCTCACCTCGCGACCCAATGAGTCAAATGAGATTCTGTCTAAAAAGATTTATATCTGGAAGAAATCCAGGGCTATGACCTTAGCACTTCACCAGATTAAATCAAAGGTCCCCAGGGCTGTGTGTGAGTGTGTGTGTGTGTGTGTGTGTGTGTGTGTGTGTGAGAGAGAGAGAGAATAAGTGTGTGTGGTCCCCAGACAGGTAACTAATCTGATGCAGAGCATCTGTCAATGTTTACTCTAAAGTTTCTCTCTGCAGATACCAACCAGGAGAGGAGGGAGAGAGTCCATCCATATTTGAATAACAAATCACTTGACACTAGAGCTCCGCTCATCGTTGCCACTGATATCATTTAATTCAGCTGATAAGGTGAGGATTATCTGTTGGTACACAACCGAAGAGGGCGACCCCCTTCTGGCTAGAGAGCCCCCATACAGGGGTCGGGTATTATGACAAGAGTCCCACCAACTGTCTCGCCATCGAAGGGCTAACCACCCGTCATGATAACAGCAAACAAGGTCATTGTCCTCAAGACAGAGCAGCTCCACGTGATAACATCGATGTACATTCAGTTGGTGAACTGAAAAGATCTTGGATCCATTATCTGCAAAAAAGGAAATATAAAGCCAGAGATTGACCCCCGAAGAGCCCATTGATGAAATCCCTGTCACGGCCATTGTGGAGACACAGGCATATCACAAGAGCCACCAAGTGTTTAAATAATGCATCTGTTCTCCCCCTCCTCCTTTACAGGACTGAAACCTGGCTCCTGAATTAAACCCAAGAGATCAGAATAGATGGCTTTAATTCCAGATCACTTCGTCACATCGAGGTTTACAGCATGTGAGAATGAACCCAACAGCCTCCAGCCTCGCGCCTGGCGGCCAAATGAAGAGTTCACTGATATAGTCAGGAACATCTCACCGGGGCGTTGCTTGACTTTCAACCTCAACAAGTGGGATGGAGATTTCCATGAGGTGCCTCAACGTGATCATCCAACAGACCTAACAGACCGCGGCGTGACCCTTGAGGGAGTCCTCCAGCTCGCCAGGACAGATCACGATGGAGGAGACTGTTTAGCGATGTCGCCGCTTCGCACCCCAACCTGCAAGAGTAAGTAAAATACACCAAAAAAAAATCATACAGGAAATGTTTGCAAGTGGATTCTTTCGTCGGCATGCTGTCTTTGTTTCATGTTTTGGACAGAAATCAGGATAATGATAAAAAAAATTTTTTAATTCTGCAGAATCCATAATAACCCACAGTTTTTAGAATTCAATCTAAACATAGTACATAAACATCTAACCCTGGATAAAGCACACTTTATAGGGAACGCTTGTTCAAGTCATTATTAAGTCTAATCTCTGTTCCATCAGTAAACAGCTACTGTGTTCTGCATGTAGAGATGATGAAGATGAGCTGATGAAGGTCAAAGTGAGCATTAGAAGGCTGAAGAAAAGTGACCGATTTTGATACAAGACCTTTAGAAACAGATCTGACACTTTCAGCAACCTTTATGGATGAATATATCTCCATGTGTCTGTATTATATTTACTAAAGGAAGCGTGAAAAGTATGTGGCCTGACACAAAACCCTGAGGAACTCCATAATTTACTGTAGTATTGTCAAAGCGCACGTTTTCTGTCTTGTCTGAATCCTGTTTTATTTTCAAGTCTCAGTCTGTCTCTGGTTTCATGCTGCTTGACTTTCCCCTCCTGGTGTCTGATTGCTGCTCCCTGTCCTGATGTGTTTCACCTGAGTGTGTGACCGTCTGCACCTGGCGTCTGCAGTACATTTTGGGCTTCAGTTCTGCATCTTGTTCGTCTGTCGTTTCACCAGTTGCTCCAGGTTCCCTCTCGCGTTTCAAGTCTCATATTTTTTACCTTTTTATGTCCAGGCTTCCTGTCCATATTCCTCGATTGAGATTCAAGTTTGGAAGCGAAATATATCTCATCAATGTGATTTAAAGTAACTTTGAGTTTTAATTCAAATGAAATGATCAAACATGATAAAATGTCAATGATTTGTAGTAATTTCAGCACTGAGGTCAGAATTATGTGAACACACTTTACTTTGGTGAGATGATTGTTTTCAGAATACAACAGGCAGATTTACATCTTCATGGAAAAGAATATTACTTTTTAAAAAGCATCAACATCCTATTTACATGTTTTCATGACTTGTAGTGGTCGTAGTGATTATGATAGAACTTGAGGTGATGTGATGGGGCATGTTATTTATAACCTATCTATCTATCAATGTTCTCTCAGTTCTTCCTGTCGTATCGATGGAGTGATGGGATGAGGGGGTTTGGGAGGTGCTCTGTTTTTAGCATGTGAAGCACTTTGCGCTGCATTATATTGTATGAAGAGTGATCTATAAATACAGACAGAATGAGTGATTGATGCAAAAGAAGCAATAAAGTACTTTTATGTGAAACCTGTCTCTAAACCGAACCAGGAATAACATGACGAAGTAAACACATTTTCTCTGCAGCTGAAATAATCTACACTGATGAAATGCTCTTTGTTTTTCCACTGTATTGACTTGTTTGAGTGTTGTATGGTGGTAATAAGAGTTTATTATGGTTGGACTGAACTGTATACCGTCCTTCCATCTTCCCTTCCCTTTTACTTGTCCTCATCTTCTGGGGGAACATCAAGTCGTGTCCAGATTAAACAAGAGATCTAATCTCTGCAGGGCGTCCCGGAATGATCTTAAGGTCTCCAGCCAGTAAAGATCAGAAACCTTCATTCATCTTGACTTGAACAGACTGATTATATTATGTGTAATATGTTCTATGTCAATATACAGAGACTGCGTCGTGTTTTGTTCACTTTGTGGACAACATATGAACAGATCAACATGGTTTAGTTTTTCCTGTGGTCGGTCTCTATGTTTAAGGGATATTGACCAGAGTAGACCAACAGACCAGATCTGATACAGCCCTTCATGCAGTATTTCGATGGCAACCACTCATATACTGTGATTATGGACATGATGTCATGTTTACTCAGTGTATACATCAGCTTGAGGTCATTGAAAAGTGAAGTGAAATAAGATCAGTTATATCATAGAAAGGATTACTCTTATATAATGCAATAATTATGACCATCCAATTGGAGCTTCAGGGACACAGAAACATGACTCGGTCGCTGTCTGTCTCTGTCCATCGGCATCAGGAAGTCAACCCGCTCTGGATTTGGGACGTTCCGTTTCTGGTAGATTGCTCTTTTAAATTTGTATCGTCGCTTGTAAAAGTGTTTCACATCTTGTTTGTATTCAGTCTGTTCCAAATGTCTATAGAATGTCTATAGAAGTAATTTAGTTACATGATATGTAAAAATCTTTTCCAATAAGTACATTTGTCTCAAGCTTTGTAAAAGTGTTTCACGTCTAACGCTGGTTTGCACCTCCAGGCCACGGTACACAATGTGACTCCCTGCTCTCAACTCACATCTCAAATCAACGTTCATTTGATGGGTCAGCCGTTGGTTCCCTGTGCGGAGGAAGGTGTAATCGCCCCACTCTTCCTCTGAGACGCTGCAGAAGCTGACGACTCCCCTCTGATAGTCCAAGTATTGGGTTGCTAATGGCTTTTACCCACTGATGTATGAGGCGGCAGAAACAGCCCAGACATTAATATTTACAAGCCTTGAGGGGGTCAAGGCCGAATGGATGGAGTCATCTTCAATAAAACATGTCCCCACCCTGCTGCTCTGCCCTCACCCACAACTCACATTTACACCGACCATGCATCTTATTAATCTCAGACTGGGTTTTTGTGTGAGTGTCGTTTGTGT
This sequence comes from Parablennius parvicornis, assembly GCA_900302745.1. Classification (NCBI taxonomy): domain Eukaryota; kingdom Metazoa; phylum Chordata; class Actinopteri; order Blenniiformes; family Blenniidae; genus Parablennius; species Parablennius parvicornis. The sequence continues at coordinate 23,319 of OMNM01065262.1, read as the reverse complement.
AAAATGAACCCAGCGGTCATGGACGTTTAATGGGAATGTGTAATCCACTTTATCCTGGGGTGCAGGGATAAATCAATAACCTATAAAGTTCAGGTTCGGTTACTTTGTGGGCTAAAACACGACTGTAAAAAATGATCATTGTGGCGTAAAAGCTTTTATGCAAAATCAAAGCTAAGCAAGATATCAAAGTTTGATGGTTCAGGCTTTCAGAAGATTGTGTGAGAGGTTAAATGAGGGAGCTGCTGGCTTTGAGGACAGACTTGACAGCAGGTTGATGAAAGCAGGTTGAGGGCGGAGCCTCGTTGGTAGATCAGGTACCTTTAAGAGGAGGTTCAGTACACACGACACTCAGCAGACTCATCACATAGCTCTTATTTTACTGTTGAAGTTATTTGATCATTGCTGTGTGAAAAAGCTCTAAAGCAGGTTTCAGTTTGATAACTTCATCAAACATTTCAGGACAAACATTTCTTTTGTTTTAGAGGCAATGCGATAAAGTTTAGTGTCAGTTGTTTGTGGTGATGGGTACTGCTGCTGCTACCTGTTTGTTACGTTTACATGTGGTGTGTTTTAATGGAAAAAGAAAGACTGTAACAGTAAATGCTAATGTGACACCCTAGCAGATGACAACAAGTTCTTCCTTCAAGCTTCCTTTGCAAAACTGTCATCACAAGTTGTTCTCTCTTTCTGAGCCACGACCGCGTCCATATTCTCCTCCCTCTCCCTGATGTTGGATTTCTCTCCAAACACATAAATGACACAACGCAGAGGCTCCATTCAAGTTGATGTTTAGGATGTTGCTGTTGTGTGATCAGGTATTATTGCACAATCACGTCGACTCACTTCACAGTAGGCTGCGATTCAGCTTGTTTTCCTCTTATAAGCTGCACAGTAAACTTCATATCATGGCCTGAAGTTTATTAGATTGGTGTCGTAGAGTTTGGTGAGCTGTGAATTTATGATTGTTAAAATCATCTTTAGGAGAATTTAGAGCCTGTTCAGTTGTCGTAATTTTTATCTTCACCAGCAAATGTTGGGCGGAAGGTTATGTTTTTGTCTTTGTGTATTTAGGTATATATTTACTATTGATTTGTATTTATGTATTATATCAACTTTTCGCAAAAACTATCAGCCCGAATTGCATGAAATTTTCAGGGATGATCAGTCATTATCCAAGGACCAATGCATTAGTTTGTGGGACATTAACAGCTAAGTGTTTCCAAAAAAAATCCCCAAAAGACCATGAAAAAAATTCCAACACAAAGCAGATGAGAAAGGCATCTCATGGGGGAGATCAAAAGAGATCAGCGTCTGTTGCCATGGAGATGCTCCCTGTTCAGATTTTAACACAATGATGTAGGGACCTCACAGGTTAGTGAGCATCAAGTTATTCTAAATTCAGCATTTAAAAAAAGACATAATATCTGTCACGTGATGTGATGGAGTGAAGTTCACATGAGCAGAAGAAAAGAGGGACCAGCAGTCAGAGGTAGAGAAAAGAAGATAGCTTTACTATAAAGAAGGCGTCGCTAGCAGAAGTTGCAACATCTCATCATACACGCATACATGGTGAATATATTTATGCCATTTTCTGTTGAGTAGATGTACCTTTACAAAAGCTGTTATTCTGTGTGTTGAAGCTCTGATACACATGGTAAAAAAACAAAAAAAAGCTAATTGGACAGCTCGTTGAAGAAAGACATCAAACAGCGCGCGATGAGTCGTCAACAATCCAGTCGCCAACGTGCACTGTTGAAATCGAAGCCTTTGCTGCACTTTTGAGATGGAGTAAAGAGGAAGCAATAAAACTGACCATCTCTTAACAGTGATCTGAGGCGAGGCGGCCAGCATGACGAGACGCTGAGGGCTCCTCACACCACAAGAACGAAGTGGGGAAATGATCATACTCCTTTTTTTGTTTACATTTTTTGTTTTTAACTGTGATTAAAGAGAAAAGTGCATGTTTTCAGAACAGATGTCAATAGCCCAAATTTTGATGCTTCACTGCATTTCGTGAACGTTTAGCTCCTGTTTTAACTGATTTTAGAATCAGCTTTTGTTTTGAAATAGTATTATTTATATACGGTCAATTTGAACTTTTACTCTCATTTCTGCTAAATCTCAAAACACACTGTAGGCATATACACTGTGAACACAGAATTAACATAGAAATAACTCATATTCCTTAATAGTAACAATAGTTTTGTTATTTAACTCTCTGGGAAATGAATCGTAAAACGTGTTGACTCCTGATTCAGGTGTGATGATCTGTGATATCTCACACCTGTAAAGCACTACAGCTTGGGACCCGGTTGAAGAGGAGCGCCTGAACGCAGCACGGCGGAGGAGAGGATGAAGGTTCGTCGTAACATGAAGTGATTGTTGGGTGACAAACGTGACGCAGTTCGTCTCAGCGCCTCAGGGGGTGCAGCTTTCAGGCCTTTTAGCAGTTTTCTGTGCGACAGACGGTTCACTGCTGTGGTTATTTACACGGTAGAGAATCAAACGTCTTCCTTCTTCACAATATAGAATCCAAAACATCCTCAAACCAGAACCATGTATTACAACGTCAAAGGGCAACAGGAGGTGGAGGATGATTCCAGTTCATGTCCTCGGAGTGCAAACGTTAGTCGAAGCTACATTACGAAGGTGCAGTAGACGCACCTTGGAGATGGGTTTTAGTCTTTTACCATAAAGCGTTTTGAGGGGATTCAAGTTTGATATATTTACAGCGACAGGTGTTTTTCTTTTCTTCCAGAACCGACATGTACAGAATATATGCCAAATCATTCAGAAGCAATTCTTTTTTTTTCTTCTCCTTTTTTTTTTTTTTTTTGTGCGTTTGAAAGGGTATGTTACATAAAATCTGAATAACAACAAAGATCAACAATAATACAACATGAGAGTACGAGAAAAGCAGCACGACGGACAGAGAAACGTGGCGGTGTTGTTGTGTCGTGACGTTTCACAGCAGAAAAGCCGGCTGCTACAAAAACGTCTTGGACAAACTGACCCCTTTCGAAGGGGGACAGATCGGGAGACATCTTCAGTTTGGCTGATTCCGATATGCAACAACAACAACAACAACAACAAAAAAGTGTGTATAGAACAATTATTAAATTATTAACTAATATATTAATACTATCCACATCATGTAATAAATAGAAATATAAAATAAATATTTGAAATACAATGTGAGCCTAACCGTAGTTAAGATCTATTTGATTTAGCGTTGGACGTTTTCATAGTGCCGTTGAGTAGCAGGCGGCTACGGAGTGAAAGTTTAGTAGAAAACACAAAGCCGACAGGTGAAATACTGAATATACGCTTTTCTCTCTCGGCCGCAAAAACAAAGTGAAGCGTTTCAAAGGTGTCTGTGAAGTCAGCGTGTTAAATCTCATGCGCGAATCTTTTCACTTGTTTCTAACGACGACTCTTTTCGTCTGTGATGATTAACAAAGTGAGTTTATAAAAACTAGACGGGAAAAGGTGTCGACCCTGGTGTGAAGGTGAGTTCAGACTGGAAACCAGAGACACACTCACCAGGAGACATGCACACACACCGCCGGGAGCTTTAAGTCCTTTTCTGTAGAAATGTCTTGATCCTCAACAGGCGTCTGGTGTCCAGAAGTTTACATAAAGACTATCAGTGAGTGTGTTGGATATAATAATACCGCAATTAAAAACTAGACGCTCACCACATAATTCAGTTTTTCACTTGTTAATCATCTAACAACCGTTAGAAATAAAACCTGATGTCGTTCAAACAGGCTCTGTTGTGCTGTGAAAGCTGCAGGATGATGACGCAATACTGATCAAACAGCACAAGTTCATTCTGATAACGTTCAGTTCGTTTAATTTTTTTTTAAATTTAAAAGTAGAAACTAGAGACGTTGTGAGAATTAGACAGCTGGTCTGTGAAGGCCTTGAACACTCACTGAGTCCGGGTTCAGTCTGCGTTGAGATGTGATGTGAAAGAGGTTTTAGTCTGAACACACCTCACAGGGTCACAGCTTCTCGAGCTGCATTCATGTCCAATGGGAGGAAAACGGACCAGCTTCCTGTCTGGTCGCGTCCAACGTCTCAGATTCCAAGAAGTAGAAGCAAATCTGAAGGCTTTGGGTCTGATGTTTTAACAAGTGCTGCTTCACGACTGAGGAATTGCCGGGATATTTCTTTGAATTCTGAGTTCTTTCCTATTTCCGCACGGACATGAATGCAGCTTCAGCCTGCATGCTAACAAGGGGATTCACCAGCTCGTGGTCTACTGCTGTTTCTCAAGCAAAACTAACGTTCCCCTCCATTTGCCCTCCCGCTTCGCTTGCACTAAAGTTACTATCATGCTCCAAAATATTTTTAGTTGATTCTTTAAAACCAAAGGAAAGAAACAGAAACGACAGTATTCAGTACCAGCATACTGTGAAAGAGCTCGCTGCTCGTGCAGAAAACAGCTTTTCTCTCAGAAGCCATTGAACATCTGCACCACAGCGCAGGGTTAGAGGTAAGAAAAAGACGTCCGCCACACAGCTGAAGGCAAAGTGAATGAAAGCACATAATTCCACTCTGCATGTGCTCAAAAGAAACTCCGATGTGTACTTTTACTAACCTGATTCAAACCCAAAATGTGATGGAAGGGGTGAGAGTGCATAGTTTTTTTTCGCGGGGCACTGAAATGAGTGCCGGGGACTATTCAGCATTTGTCAAGACTCAAGAACTCGTCTACCAGCTGTGGACAAAAGGAAAATCTCTCGTTGTGTAAATATCAATATGATAAACATATCTGCCGGCATCCTGTGGAGATCCAGAGATCCATGGTTCAAAGCTGATATGTTGGAGGAAGCGTGTGTGTGTGTGTGTGTGTGTGTGTG
>OMNM01065259.1:7621-18785 GCA_900302745.1 Parablennius parvicornis | reverse complement strand
AAAACGGAACGTCTGCAGGTCTTAAAAACCTTGAAATAAACACACAGCTCTCATAAAACGCATTAGGTAGGTACTCAAAAATATTATGTTTAATGTCAAGGTCGTGATTTTTTTTTTTTTTTGCTTTCCTTCCCCGGTGAGTAGCATTAGATCATTTTCTGACACGTCTGGCTCCGGGTCAAGCTGCTCGATTATTTATGGAGAGGGGAGTCGGGAGGCACCTACGATGATGTGATGAGATGTACGTACCGTCGATCCAGTGTTTATGATAAATGGCTCTATACGTTGTAATAAAGGTCTCGGACTACGATTGTGGAAACCCTGTAAACTTAAATGGCACTGGTGAAGATAGTTGAGTTTTTTTCTTAAGCAAAAAGGTTTTATAAAGTGTATTTTATAACGTGTACTATCAAGAAACTGTGTCTACAGCCAATATCATCAGTCTCATTCTTCCTCCTTACACATTGCAACATTGTTGTATTTATAAAACACATTATCATTAGCCTTTATTTACAACCATCTACTGAAGTCAGATAGATATGTGGTTCCATATCATACATACGTCTCGCCTCAATGAAGATGAATTGATAAAAAAAAACAATGTGCGAGCTCACCTTGTTGTCCAGTGAGGCGATTTCCTGCTGATTGGCGGTGGAGAGGAGGAAGCTGCTCATCTGACTCTTCAGAGGATCCTCCACCTCCACGTCGATGTCGTAGCAAGCGGTTTTCTTCTGGTCGTTGGGGTCCACGCTGCCGGGGAACAGCAGAACCAGAGAAAACGCAGCAGTGAAATATCAATTTGTGCAGAGAAGGGAATCCTCACAGAGCTCGAGAAAGAGAAAGCGTCAATAAATCTCTATAAGAAGGAAGCCTTTAATTCAGACCAACATGGTGTTATGCTGTTTAAAAAAAAAAAAAAAAATATTGGTTGTAATTGTTGAAAAATTAAATGCGTTTTCAAACTTTTGTTTGTTTTACAACTTTTGAAATATAAATGCACAATATTTAAATCCATTATTACAGTTTCTGCACGACAATAAGCTTAATTGCAGTTATACACTGGAAATATTGTGAATAATCGTAATTAAAAGCTTTAATTGTTGTCCAGGACTCAAATCCAACCCTGCAATAAAAGAAAGTTCTTGTAACTCATGTACTTTGTTTTATGCTTCAAATTTGATGAACACCATTTAATAATAATGAATAAAATAGCATATAAACTTATACATTATATATTTTTGTTACGTTTAGCAAAACTGTACTTTATGTTGCATTTATGGAATTAAAAAATAATGAAGAACTGTTGACATTTTATTATCGTCTTGAACTTTTAGCTGTTTCGTGCTAAAACTATCACCTTTTGTTTTTTTAGTGATATGTCACGATGCCATACATGTTTTATTTGACCATCTAAAGAATAATTCTTCTGCTGAGGAAAAGGCGGAGAGATAAGAGTTGAAAGCGACAATAAATAATAAGATTTAACTGGTTATTTAGACATAACTTTGTGAAATCCACAGGGAGCCATAAAGAGCTGCATGTGGCTTCAGAGCGGTGGACAGAAGAAACACAGAGACTAAAAGCTTCATGCAGAAACTCTAAATAATGTTAAAGGTACATTAACTGTTTTTTATATACTCGCAGTGAATTACCGACATACTGGAGATTATTTAAGCCAATCTGCATACTTTTCAACCAAAACCCACCTGATGACGTGATTGATGACGATGGGGTCGGGGGGCAGGAGGAGGTTGGTAAGGCGCTGAGGGATCTCAGAGAACTTCAGTCGAGGGCAGTCAAAAATCTGTGGCAGAGGGCGTTCAATCAAAACATCTTTTAAAGTAAGAGATTCATTATAGAAAGCTGCCATGTTTTTGGAGGTTCACTCCTGTTCCAAAGGGTTGTTATTTTTTCCCATTTACATTTTTTGTCTATATCTGGAACACAAAGAAAGACGCACCTGCTGGAAGTACTTGTCACAGTTGATGTACTCTTTGTCGTGAGAGTCCTGCAGCTTGTTGGTTTTCACGTACTGCCACAGGGCCTGGATGATGCAGGAGCGAGTCTGAGTGTGAATGCCGAGCAGGCGAGCCAGGCGAGGGTCCAGCTTAAACTGGGGAGGCTGCGGGAAACATGACATAATCGCATTACAACACTTTTTTTTTTTTTTTTTTTCCCACTACCGCCCACATCAGGAGCCCTTTACATCATCCATCACATCTCGCATCCTTATCGTATTTCCACCGGCCTGGAAACGGATGTTAGGTTTTGAAACAGGAGCCTTTTAAGCGCACTGCAAAGTGGTTATCAGTCTGACGCGAGGCCTGCAGGTTGCCGCTACAACCGCCGATTTCACGGCGCGCATCGGTCACGCCGCGGCGACAGAGGAAGTTCTATTTAAAGCACGAGCGCTGCGAGACGGCGCCCTCACCTGGTAGTCCAGCATCAGCAGCAGAGTACATCGCACGCTCACGTCTCCCGGTCGCTTCACCTGGAAACCGTCCGTCTCCTGGGTGGTGGGCGTGCGGTGCCACTGAACAAAGAGAAAAGACACACACTTAATTATCCGTTTGTTTCACACATTTAATTCAGCAGTGCCAATTATTTTGAGTTGTAAAATACGTGAAAACTTTTTTTTTATTTTTTTTTTTATATGCTTTGGTTATAAGTGCTCGGGCTCCTTTGGGAAAAGATACTGTCCTATAGCAGATGTTGTGCATGAGGAGAGGCAGTTTTGGGTGATTTCCTGTTTATTGGTTCCTCGGCTTAGTTGAGTCGGTTGATAGGAGGCTGGTTGGCTTTTAGATTACTGGTTTAAGTACACTGGCTGTAAGTTGGTGCGTAGGTCAATACTTTTTGTTCGAGCTGAAATATATCGAATATGTTTCTTATTGGACAGGCTGCGGTGTAATCTCACGGTGTAATCTTAAACTGTTGTTTAATACCTGTCATCAGTTTTGGTCTCAGGTTTTTGTGCATTTAAGCAAAGCATGTTAATACATTTTCCTGAATGGGTCCCGAAACGGCACTAACCGAGTTATGTGAAAGTCTGAAAATTAAAAATGTAAAGTTGAATTTTCTGGGAAACTTCTGTGAACTACTCTGCCAAAATGGCAGAATGTTAACCATGTGGTTTAATGTTCTCACACTCGAGACAATCAGTGGAGAGCTGGAGCGAAAAAATAAAACCTGTGTAATTTCAATATTATCTGTCCAAATTGAAGTATTTCCAAAAGACAAATACGTGCTTCAGTCTTTGTTTTTACATTTTTCAACAACTCTCCAGCATCTAACCACGGATGTTATTTACATCTGCATTTATTCTTAACTACTCACAAACTGAAAAGAAAAGCACTTTAAAGCATCTCCAGCACGGCGGATTGCAATAACTTGGAAAGCAATTCAGAGTAATGCTTTTCCTTCAACCAATGGCTGACTCAGAACAAATTAAGTACTGATTGTACCTCAAGGTAGAAATAAAATTCTTTTGATGGAGAATCATTCAAAGAGAAGCATCTGAGTGCCCGGCTAAAATACCCTCTTAAAAAGAGGAACCTTGAGAAATCATAATTTTCACTCTGAAACTCCTGAAGTGTTTTTTTTTTTTTTTAAAGCAAATACATTTTGTGAAGATATGAAGTGAAGGGCACCTAACGCTTTTTTCCTTTCTTTTTTTTTTTTCTTTTTTCTTTTTTCAAAGAAGTAAGCAGCTGTTTTTTTTTTCCATCTGCATTTTTAAACAACCTTGTATAGCGAAAATTCTAAAAACTCTGCTTTTTGCTTATTTAGAAAATCAGTTCTTCACGGAAAAGAGAGGGCGGCCTGCATTATTGTGCGCTTTTGTTTTGCATTTATCTGATGGGGACCTGAAAGAGAGTGGGTTAGCCGGGGTGATGGTGCTTTGACGTTTAGCCACAGAAAAACACAGATTAAAAAAAAGAAGAAGTTTTGCTAAGCGTTGCGGCGCTGCGTAAACAAGAGGCCATCACTGACCTTGACTGCATGGCTGAACAGTCCAATTAACTGATTTGCACGGCGCACAAAAACCCGTTATTGTAAATGAATCAGACCTCAAATGAAAACGCTGACCTGCAAAGAGACCAACAGGGCTGTTGTTCAGGGTCTCTGAATATTTCCCACATGAAGATAAAATCTTCTATCAGAGCGGAGTTTTGAAGGGGACCCGTCGTGCTTTACTGTCACGTTGATTACGTCTCCGTTCTGGATGTCTGTATCGAACACGGCAAGTATTAAAAGCAACTGCATGTTAAGACTGTCACTTGGATGGAAGACAATGAGGCTGGCGTCGAATTACAGACGCTTGAGGTGAGATGTTTATTTAGAAAAGGGGATTCTTAAAATCTTGTGACATCAGACGAAATCGGGTATTTCTTTAAGGGAAATTTAACCAGCTTGTTTCAGTATTGGACCTGCATGGCAGAAATATGTGTCTTGACAGCTCTAGAAAAAAAACAACTTGGAATTGAAAGTAATAGATATGTTATAACAGAATAGGTTGACATTATAATTGTTTTCACATTAGATCTCATATGTTACTCATGAAGTATCAACGTTTTAAATGTGGATGAAAAGTACTTTTTCTCTGCAGTTGTGATTTTTTCTCTCTTCATATTTTCTCCTTGTTGACTCACATTTGCCATTCTGAAGCTTCAAAATCTGAGAATCTGCATTTTAGTAAATCTGTATTTTTCCAAAATGAACTTTGTTAGAGTGTTTCGGTGTTTCTGAGTCATGTTCCAAACATGTGATCAAAGACATGTTGGCTCACACAAACTAAAACCAAATCTAAATTAAATCACAAAAACAATCCCGATGAAGACTATTCTCTTTTTTTGTGGTGGCGTTTCCTAAAAATCAGTGCTAATTTATGCTCCTATCTGGCTGCGTTGCAACAAATTCTCAAATGTCTCAAAAGATTTGCAGCTTTCTGGTGTGAGGCGCGGAGCTTCACAGAGTCATAGTTTGAATTGTGAAAAAGCCTTTGCGGAGTGTTTCAAAACTGTCTTGAAATCTTGTCAATTTAGTTTCCGTAATTTAAAAATAGTGAGAAATTAAACACCAGTCACGCTGGGTCTCATCAAGCAGATCCATTTTGCACAGTGCTTCAATGGGGAGAGGACTCAGTCTTTAACAGTGAATCATTACACAATTTTCAACAGTCTGTTTTAAGTTTAGTTTTATTGTTTGCCAAAGATTTGTTAATTTATCTGGTGAATGCCTTGCAAAGTATTTCATGGGTGCTGATTGTCAGGGAAAAAGTGTGTAAACTCCAGGTGAATTTACCCACAAAATATGAGCGACATTCTTGCAAAATTACCAAATCAGTGTAGTTCCAAGTGAAAATTGTATTTTTTTTTTTTTTTTTTACATTCTATGAAAACTAATCTTAGTCCTTCCTACCAATACTTTTACAAAGTTAATAGTTCACAGGAAAACGAACTAATCTTGTCGAAGTACTCCAGACCGACTTACTGCCAGATGTTGCTTGTTTACAAAAAGAAGTAAAAAAAAAAAAAAAAAAAAAAAAATTCCAATCAGTGTTGGTTTTCACTGTGGGCTGATGTGCTGAATTATTTCTTGACTTCCTGGAGACTCATGGTGACAAACTCACCGTGTCCTCTTTGTACTTTTCACATTTAAAGAGGACAAGACGTGAGAGCCGTATCAATTTTCTCATTAAATTCTTGGCAAAGAAGCCAAGATGCCAAAACATATTCCAAAGAATTCTGACTGACAGTTTTTTTTTTTGTTGTTGTATCTCTTCAGAAACAAAGAAGTGTCCTGTTTCACAGCAGAGCTTAAGACATAAATATTAACATTGTGTCCGTAGTGCTTCAATAAGCTATTCCAGTGAGATGCACAAGCAACATCAAGACCTTCCTTAGGAGAGTTTACATCTCTGCTTTCCCTACAGTGAAATAAAACATGAGCTATAGAAGAAAATCTCCTGAGGTCAAACGTAAAACCTCTTCGAAGTGGATGCTTTGACTTGTCATTCGTTGCACAAAAGCAGCTCTTTTTGTGATGCTGAGGGGACGCCGCTTGACTGCGGTGGGTTCAAGGACGGAGGCTGAACATAATAATATCATTAAAATGTTTAATTTGACGCCGTATAATCTATTTTCTTTTTAATTGCAGTTGCTCGCCTGCCAGCCGGCTCGAGTTTAGAGCTCCTCGACAGTCACGTGGGTTTTCATTGCGAAGTCTGCGTCCTCCAGGAAGACAAAAGCCACGCACTCGATGAGTCACTTCTCAAGACTTCCAGTGTTAATTTAAAGGTGAACATCTGTGTTTCACACTTAAGCGTTCATTTCAAAATGAAACAAGAATGTTCAGACACTTAAGAGACTGAAGCACCGGAGCCTCTGAGCACACTGAATTATGAATTTACTTTCTACTGTTGGCAAGAGAGGATATTATTTATCATTGGTAAACATCAAAAATACAGATTAGCATGAGGTTGATGTGTAGCACAAAGGCTTGCACAAGTAATCCTTATTTTAAAGATATATTTGTGTGTATGTGATAGAACTGTTGTAAAGGTATCTTTTGTGACGTCACGGTGAAGACAGTAAAATAAAACAACAGTCGTGACTTGTGGGAAATGTACACAGAGGTGAACAGATTAAGTCTGATGAAATGTCGAGACTACGTCGAGCCTTTTCTTGCGTGTACAATGTCGGCGTGCGAGCGGCGTGTGAGCTGACCTCCACCAGGTGGTTGTCGGGACCGTACAGGTCTTTGTCCAGTTCGATCACCAGGCTCTTAAAGAACGAGGAGAACTTCTTCTTCTGCTTCCCCGGCTGCAGAGCAAACAGTTTGGAGAACACTGGTAAACTGGACAGTAAGGATACGGCTCAATTAACATGCTGTGTTTGCTTAAAATGTCAAGTAACGGATGAATAAACCAATGAAAAACTAACATGCCATAAAAAAAAGTATATTTAGATAGAAGTTTAAAAAACAAAATATGTTTAAACAATTCAACAACTACATACTTCTCATAACTAAAACTCAAAAATAGTCAAGACAAGAGACAAGGTTGTGTTTCAATATAGTTTATGTTCATGCACAATCTGTTTGCTTCAAAATATAAGAAAATTATGACACTTGGATTTTTTTTTTTTTTTTTATCCATAAGGCTGAAATGCTAAGCAAAACTTAGTTGAGTAACTTAGACAATAACATGATTATAAAACCTACCAGATATCAACAAAGGAGGTGAAATGAACAAAAAACTCATTTTATATGATTTACAATGCTGCAACGATATAAGTCTGAATAAATCCCTGGGTTAGAGCCATTAGAGGGTTATTATTCAGACTATTGTATCACCTTTGTCTATGTCAGACGAGCTAAAATTAAGTTGAAGGATTTCAAGCATAACGTGCAAACCACTGAAGCTTCTAACCTCTCCAAAGACCTCATTTGAATTTTTTAGTTTGAATCATCGTTTGTATTTCAAATCGAGCGGACACGACCATGAAAGACTCATAAGTGGACTCAGAGATGCAAACAGTTGTCTTTGCTTATAGCGACATTACTCATTACTCGCAAAGCCACAAGAGGCCGAGTGAAATCAGAAAGAAAATGAAAACGGCAGACATTCTCAGGGTCCACTTCCTGCGAGCCAGACCAGAAATATTTGTGGCTTGTGAAACCTAAAAGCTTCGTATCGCAGCGGAAAAACAACAGACTGCTGAGAACTGTTACCAGCAAGCGCTCGTGGCTCTAAAACTAAATCTAAAATCACTCGGAAAGTGTCGCCAGCGTCTCTAAACGCTCTCTCCAACATCAATCATTAATTTTTTCCTACATCCTGGGTCGGCTGATGCTTTCCTGGTTGAATCGTTTCGAGTGCTTCATTACGGCCCGTGACTGCAGGCCAAAGACGACACAGACGCAGCTCCAAGATCAAAGAGCGGCACAGTTTCATACTTAATGCGAAGATTATAATCTGTATTTTTCTTGCGTAAGAGAGAATTTCGTGTATTTCCCCGAATTCATCCACCAGAGATGATGCAGCATCCAGCCAGCAGATCACCAACTGCTACTTTCAAACCTGCGCAACACAGGCAACTATAACTCACATCATCCAGCAACTTCCCCTCGACTCGCAGCTCCCATGATGCAATGCTGCCGTCGGAGTCGTCGGCGTCAGGTCTGGCGGGGTTGAAGGTGTTGGAAATGTAAAGCCTCAGTTTACGCTTTTGCTGCTGACACGAGGGCACAACAAAGAGCACCGTTTAAAGGCATATTTCACACAATCACCGGTGCAACAAGCGGCTTTATTCATCCCAGCGTACAATCACGGTCCTGTGACGTTCGTTAAAAAGCGGAAAGCGATTCAAAACGTTCACATCGCATCCGTTCATTATCTAAATCTACGGACTCTGTGCTGGGACGCTGTTGGGATGTCGACTCTGCCTTGTGAGACATGATTTTCTTTCGTTACCTTCATGGGTCTCTTCAGTGCCTCCTGGATGTCCACACGTTTACGCATGATGGTCTGGTCCAGTTTACGCTCAAAAGCCAACAGATCCATGTAGGCCTGAGACTCCGGGACCAGCTCGCGGATCTGCAAAGAGACGTGACAGTCCAACAATCATTATCAGATTTTATTTACATGCACAAAGATCCAGAGGGCCTGAAAAGACGAGTCCTTTCTTCTTATTGTTGCAGTTTTGTTTGTACAGACAGTTAACACATTGATTATTTACACTGAAACAAAAGGGAATGAAATACAGAGAAGTGGCATCGCACTTATCCAGAGCCCACAATAACACCAACAGTCTGGAATTTAACACGAAAATCTCATTAATTCAAATATTGTCACACTTGAAAAGCTGTAGCCATGGGACTTTTTAAAATCAAAACTGAAATGATTATAAAACAAAAATTCAAGTTTCAATATCATACCGTTTTTTTTTTTCCTGCACTCCAAAATCACGTGTATAATTGACTTGTTCATGCAAGTTAGAAGATTTTTCTTGAAATATAATATGTGCGTAACAGGAAAGTTCCAATCTGCTTCGATGCCAATAATGGGAAAACCACACTGTTTAAGTGAAGTCTATTTAACCTTTAACGCTCATTCACACAGCAGTGGTGGCAGTGTTAACATGCAGGGGGCTCATCCTTCACTGGGAGCCCTTCAGGGTTTAAAGCCTTGCTCAAAGACACTTCAAGACATGAAGAGGAGTCAGGGATCCAATCACAGAGATTGTAACTGGATTATGAACCAGTTTCAACCTCCAAATTTTTACTTGTTTCAAACAATAAAGTAAAACTTGATTCATATTTTTCACCCAACACAAACTGATGTCTTGTTTTTTTTTTTTTTTCTCCAGAAACAGTAAATATATGCAAGTCTTAGAGCTATGGAATAAATATGTACTATTTTAATCTCCGGGCAGCTTCATACATTTACCCTGAGGTCTGATCACGAGCCTTATAAGGTGTATTCGGGTGGATTGTGACTTGGAGAACAGAAATGAACTGAGACAGTCAGTAAATTACAATGCTTCATCCTGAATAAAGTGCACAAAGGGCTTCAAATAAAACATTCGAGTACGGCTACCTGAGTCAAGTACCAGAGTAAATATACTCTGCCACTGCTGGCTGGTCCATCATTAAAGCAGCCGTCCACTGAGGGATCAAAAATGAGATGCAGACTGTGCAGCCAAGCAGCCAGGACTCAGACATTACCATACCGATGAAAGTCCTCAGAGCATCAAGGGCTGCTGCTTACCAAACTGCGCGTGCACACACACACACACACACACACACACACACACACACACACACACACACAGTTCTACAGTTTGCTTCCCCCCACCTCTCTGCCTCTCTTTCATGTTTCTTTTTCCAAAAAGGCTGCCTTCATTGTCCTTTCCCATTCCCGCTCTATCTCCATCTCGCAGCGTTTGGAGGTGCCGGGGCTGGTGGAGGAGTGTGGCAGACATTCCCCGTCCCTGACTCATTATCGTGGAGTGGCGCCCCGGCCGTGCCCGCTGCTATCTGCCCGTCTGGGTTATGTTAGAAGCCAGGGGGATAAGAGCTGAGCCCAGACGCCACTCACGGAACCTCAAGACCTCCGCTTGCATCAGCATTGAATAGCCCTGTGTCTGCCAGGCCAGGACGTAGTGAGGTGACGGGAGCCGAAAACTGCAACCGCGGGAGGATGAAAAAAAAAAACAAAAAACAAAAAAAACGGCCCGGACTCACCTGTGGCAAAGTGGTGATTCTGCAGCCTCTTACTGCCCTTGTTGTGGTGGCTGCATCCCGCTGACTGTTTCCATTTAAAATCAATGAGCCACCGTATAAACAAGAGTAAAAACCCTCCCAAAAACAACCCCCCCAAAAAACAAGCCCTCAAAACCTTCTCATGGCTGCCCTCATCCTTCTCCCTTCTCATTTGGAAATAACAAATAATCATCTGGCCCTCTGCGGCTTCCAACAACCCCAGACATCAAAAAACCAACCGGGAATTTTATGCTCTGCACACAAAAGATAAACACACACACACAGGAAAAAAAAAAAAGCCCCCCCCAAAAAAAGCACAGAGCAACAAAAGGTAGAAATATGCAGCCTCACCCTTTGCGGAAGAATCTTGTCTGCCATTTTCCTTCTCTTAGCACTGGAGAGAGGGAGAGAAAGACAGAGGGAAAGAGGAAAAAGAGAGCATGTTACTATGGTGACTGATAGCGTAGCACCCAGGCCATCTGCTAAAATGCTGGGCCATATCCAGCACCCCAGCGTCCCAGCTGTGTGTGTGTGTCTGTGCTAGTGTGTGTGTGTGTGTGTGCGTGTGTGTGGATATATGCACATCAGTGCCCCAGTGTTTGTGTGGTCTCTGAGATGCAGCAGTCCACCTGGAGAGAGGGAGCCTCTAACAACCAAAAAAGTATCCCATCACAAATCTCCTGGCTTGACAAACACACACAGACACACACACACACACACACACACACACACACACACACACACAAACACACACACACACACACACACACACACACACACACACACACACACACACACACACAGACACACACACACACAGACACACACATACACACACACACTCTGCAGAATCACCGATGTACCAGGGATGGTGACAGGATGCCTGTTAAGCAGCTTT
>OMNM01065257.1:9582-35560 GCA_900302745.1 Parablennius parvicornis | reverse complement strand
GTTTAATTATATAAAAATAACACAGTCACAAAATGATTAATGCTATCAGACTCTACATCAAACTTCATGTTTTGATAACTGGGCCTCACACAGACCCTCATTAGGCATTTCCCAAAGAACATAATAATAATAAATTGAAAGACGTGTTTAATATTGTAGCACAATACAGTCTGGTTTGAGGTTTCAGCGGAGCAAAACTACACTGAGTTTGAACCATGCTGCAACTTGAACCTCTTCTATTCTTCACACACATGCACACACTCGATGCTGCTAAATAGCACCAGCAGTTTCAACTTCCTGAATTCACCATAAGTGGCAGCAGTTAGTAATAATACTTTGTGTTGTGCTTGTTGCTGACTGCGCTGCTAAAGCTGTGTGTGATTTATAACCGGGGCGAGTTGGCTGTGAGGCCAGCCAAACCTACCAGGGGAGACTGGCTGGGGGAGCACGTGGGTGGGAGAGAGGGAGACTTGCAGGGGGGAGATTTGCCTTAACTGAATGATTAGTGTGTGCTGTCGAGTGCAGTCTGGTCAGCTTCTCTCAGGGATTGATGACGCTCAGGTCCTGGCACACGCAGAGGTACACCGAGTCGTATACTTCCATTAAGTGCGTGTTCAAATCGGGATTAACCTAATAAATTCACAGGCTTATGCACATTTCCATCGAAACGTCGTATAAATTATAAAAATATATTTCAGACTGAATAAAAAAGTTTCAAGAAAGTTATAAAAAGTGGATTTGTAAAGTTAATCCATAACCAATGAGGTAATATAGAGATGTATATCGTGCACACATAATAAATTGGCAGTTAGAATAAGATTTATCAGTCAGTTTATCTGACAAGGTTTTTAACTGGAAGTGGGCGTGCTTTAGTGACTGAATGGAAAAAAAAGAAGACTGGGGGGTTTAAGAGATGCTTTTTCCCTGCATTTTTAATCATTTTAATTTCTGGGGGGAACAATATGACAAAGTGAAAGAGATGGAGGGTAAAATGATTAATTTCTGGACAAAAAGTCACACTTTTTTGGGTTGTTTGGCTGGTCACGCAACTTATATTAAGAAGCAACTTACATACAGCAACTTGTACACCAGTGTCAGAGAAGCAACTTATACTCAGGTATGAGTTATAGTCCAGAAAATGTTGTACTTAAAAGAAAAAAAAAAGAAAATCACTGATTAATGATTTTGGTGGTGACAAAACAAAATTAGTATATAAACTTTTGTAGTCTGTTTGAAATGACATGAAAGAATTTGAATTAAAAGTGTGCTTTTTGTCTATGAATCGAGATAGACACACTGTATCTCACATTGCACCTTACATTATTAATCCATGTGAGAGCAAACATATATGAGGGTTTGTGGGGGCATAATCTGATTCAGCCTCATGAGGGCTGTGTATTCTCAAACCGAGTTTAGAACAATAGTGTCAAACAGGTTGGATTACTCTGGTTAAAAGACTCTTGAATGTTGGACTGGCAGTGCATCCAAATACCCCATGAAATGTTATCTGGATATATATTCATGTATCTTCTCTGTGTGAACGTACTCCCCTATCAATAAACTTAAAGTTTAAAAAAAATTACAAAATGAAAACAATCAGCAAAAAAAGGGAAACACTGTAGTACGTGGTGCTAAACCTTTCTGTGACAGCAGCTTAATCACTGCACTAACAAAAACAGTTACATCACTTGTGATTTAGAGGTAATTGCAGGTATAAAACTACATGTTGGGAAAATACAGTACTTTCTGCAGTACACACACACACACAGGCCTGGATCCAAATCGTTTGAGCACATTTTGTTTCTTTGGCTAATGTAACCATCTTTCTCGATGATGACTGCGTAAAGGGCCCCTAGTTTTCTATAATATTCACCCGGCCCACTGGAAACCAGTGATTTCACCCTCATAACCCCCTCATTTCACAGGGGGATAATAAATCAAACAAAATGAGTGTTTTTGCAGGCCAGCAAATTGGTAGCAAACAGTCAGCTCGGTCAGCGGTGAAAATCTGAGGGAACTGTCTGAAAGACATTACCAGTCGTGAGGTCATCCACCGTTCGCGCTGTATGTCATCGTGATCCCGGAGCTGGGCGCGAGCGGGGAGGACCGCGGCCAGGTCACAACGTCAGCCACAGCTCCCCGCAGTCCATACTGAGCCACCATATGGAAAACATTTGGCAATCTGGTAATCTGATGCTAAATCTGGGGTCAGCCTTTTAATAGTCACAGAGGTAAGGAACATCTCCTTGACCCTTTGGGATGGACATAAATATACATGTGCGCACACACACACAGATGTGGTCCAACATGCATGTGGAAGTGATCTGGAAGCCTAATTAGCTGAGGTTGGGGGTGGGAGGAAGGAGGAGGAGGGAGAAATTGGATGAGAGGTTCCTCTGATTGAGGGGAAATGGGAAACAGGCTGGAACCTTCAGCGTCACACAGACACACATGAACACACACAGAAACTGATGATATGATCATCAGTAAAATATCAGCGAGTTGGCTCGCTGCAGATCTTCTCCCCCCGGTGATTATGGCCTCGAGGCCTTGGATGCCAGGATCCGTTGGTCTGAAGAAACGTGAGTTTGGAGGCGGTGATTGCAGAATGAATCACCGACTAATCTGATTCAGATTACTCACTTGTGCCTGTCCTCTCTGCACTCAGATGACTGGTGTCATGAGCCAGATGCGAAAATCTTTTATAGAAACCTCAGACCTGACATTTTTATCTCAGGAAAATACTGAAAATCAGCGACAGAGAGAGAGAGAGAGATAGAGAGAGATAGAGAAGAGGTCAGAGCTTACTGTGGCTGACGGACTGAAGCGAGGCAGGTAGATGAGTGGAACCAGGTCCTGGCAGCAGCCATGATGAGGTGTCTTCATCTATTACAGTGATGGCTACCAGCACCGTGCATGTTGCTCTGCAGCCAGCCATGTCCTCTGGGTGCCTGGATGTGGGGCAACCGGGAACTGGTTTAGTACAACAAAGCTCAAAATACATGTAAGTTTAAAGAAAAAAATGCACAGTATCAGGTTTAAGTAAAAACACACAACCACCAAAAGTATAAAAAAGATAAACAGTAGTCAGCAACTTGGAAAAAAGGGGAATGTGCTCACATCTTTCCATGATATCTGTTCAATATGTGCTGAAAATGTATTCTACAAACTGACAATTGCAGTTTTACATGGGATTATATGCCAGACTATAGCTATATTCGAGGGAAAACAACTTTCTACTAAAAATATACAAACTGCAGAACATGCATGCATCTATTTATAGCAGTATGCAGTAGAAAGCTGATCAATTTGATTTGCAATGTTCTCCATCTGACAGCAGAAGTAAATACTGGCATGTAGCATTCACACCCTATAAAAAAGTTAATTTTCATAAACCTTCACTGTGTACCTGAGATAGCGCCCATCGGAAAGGAAGGAAGCGGGATTTACCAACATTTCATTGCATTTCCTCAATCCAAACTCGTGTTTTCCACGTGCTTTGGAGATTGATGCGCACTCCTCACCAAATGGGGGCGCTGATGCACCACTATATCGTTGTTTAAATTTAGATCAACAATGAAAAAGGGTAATGATCTGGTTAAACGCTAGATTGGTTGATGCGTCTTACGTCAGCGTGGCCGCCATATTGGACGGGGAACTTCTGTGAAATCCACATCTACACTTTTTTCACTTTATCAGCCTGAAGATCATGCAGTTGTCCAGAAAGAACTATGAACAATATAGAGGACTAATATTTGCAGCACATCTTTATTTTTGTCACATTTATGTTGTTAAATAAGTCTGATATCATTATTATATAACACCAGTGTTGTAATACTTGAGACACAAAACCACCTTTGCAAGATCTTGGTCTTGACTCGGTCTTGGTCTTGTGATGTTCTGGTCTTGATCTTTTCTTGGTCTCAGGTTAGGTGGTCTTGACTACACAACTATTTTGCTACAGCATTTAAAAGTGAGCTGCTTATACAATTTTCAATGATGTGTTTTTGGTCTTTAATTGTTGTAACAGTATTTATTTATACTAAATATTATTTTGATTATTGCAGAAGTGTCATCACTTTGACGTCTTTAATAATATTAGTTTACTCATGCTCTGTGGATGATTCTACACATACACACAGAGTTGAAAGTATTATTGTTGCCATTATTAATAAGGTCGTTACTTTACATGATAATATTCTTCAGGTGTGTTTCATGCTATTTCTACAGGACTGTATTATTGCATTTTTTTTTTCAGTACTGCTCACTTTGTAACTTATGTTACTGACAGAATACGTTTACATAATGTGGTAAAGTCCAATTTCCTCTTCCTGAAGTCATCTTAGAAAACATTTAGGGTTATTGCTTTTTGTGTACTGTACACCTAAATCATCCATGTGCAAGAGAAATTCAAAGAGCAGACTCACCATTACTGTCTTACTGTTTGATTTATGTTTATTATTAAATATTGCTTTATTCCTCTTGGTTAGTTACAAGAAATCAGTACCAAGCTTCATTATAAACTCAAAGGAAAAACCAAAGTTGCAATAATGATATAAATAAGAAAATACAGTCAGAGGTTCATCCTGCCTTCACCTGAAGCCTTAAGTTGGATCAAGCAGTATAGAAAATGGATGAATGTTGAGAAAACTCATATAAATAATAATGTTAGAGTGACTTTAACAAACAAGTCTTTTCTCTGAGCAGTCACAGGTGATGTAACTAGATTTAAATGAATAAGGTACATTTTATTGCCCACCACTGGGATCATAAACTCTTGGAGGATGTTTAACAATACAACTCCATATGTCGCTGTATTTGTGTTTATCCACCAGCTCAGTGTTGACCAATCCAATACGGAGAAGGCTTGACATATCACTTCAACAATGAGTAATGCTCCATGTGGCATCTTTCTTTATACAGCTGGTCTAATGCAGTAGATATGTTTAGTTTTTTGCATTTAAATGTTAAGTTTAATCTAATATATACCTACTACTCAAAATGAAGTCATTTTCCCAGCAAGTCTCGAAAATGAAAAAAAGAAAGCACATGGTGAAAGAGATGAGATTAGATGAAACAGACTTCAGCTGAACACAAAGCATCCAACTATGAATGAAAGGTTGCTACATGCAGTCAGGTTTCCAGGATTTGCATAACCTACAGGTCAGAGTAACATCTGTAATGAACCAGCCACCAAAACCTGCAGAACAACTTCATATGTGTATTAACAGTAAAAATTGCACATGTTAAAAACTGGCATATTAAACTACATTGGGGATTATATTTTAACCTAAATCTTAATTTGTCAAACATTTAAAATTTCTTTTAGCATGAAATCTAAGCTTATATGGATTTTTCTTTTTCATTTGACATTTGCTGCACCAGGATCTCAGTTGTTGGTGTGTTGGATGAAAGAAGGTCACAGTCCTAATTTTCAAATAAACCTCTTTCTTCGTTTACATTTCCAATACATCCGACATTTACCTGTTCAAGCAGTCAAACACTGTTTTCTCCTTCCAGGAGGAAGAAGAGAAGAGTTTCCTCCACCTGCCAATTTGTCACCAAAACACAGTGTACATTCTGCCCCCACAACGAGCTTGAACATTTATCTAAACCTCAGCAAAAAAAAGACAATGTTTGAAAAAATTTTAACTATCAAGGTGGAAAAATGAGTCTCGTGTTTTTGCTGTTGAGATTATATGGACTTGTTCTGGAAGTCAAATAGAGCTGAGAGACATTAAGGCCATCTCCGAGAAGAGACGTAGTAAGATCTCAGTGATCCTCCCTCACTTGAGGTTTTGATGATGATGTCTTACAGATCGGTCCCGAATCTCCAGCTTGAGGTCCAGTAACCATGAGGACCATTATATGAAATTCACATGATCAAAACATCCTGTTGATGGTTGATTATCATTTTTGAAAAGAGCGCTCTTATGAGAAAAGAAAGACAATAGCTTTTGTGAAAACTATGTTTGTTCATTGGTGACACAGAAACTTAAAACACATTCAGCTTAAAATAAATAAATAAATAAATAAAAACTCACCTGTTTGTAGTTTGTTAAGTTAGAAAAAGTGTGGCCACAAACTGAAATTAGGTAAAACACCAACAGCGCAGACAACTTGCATTCTCTTCACAAAGAGAAGCTTGTTTAGTGCTGATTTCTGTTGGTTATTTGAAAAAATTATTTAAAACATAAACATTACAAAAGTTAAAAATCCCTGTCCCCTAACCCCAATGGAAACCGCAGGAAGTCTCTGGTTGTGCAGGTTTCTTCTTGTTTAAAGGGAGTTTTTCTTTTTCCACCATCCCCTATACCTGCTCATGTGGAATTGTTTGGCTTCTCTCAATAGAAGTGCGTTGAAATGACTGTTGTATTTGGCGCTGAGGAAAAACGTTTATTTTAAAGAGAAAAATTTGAACCTTTAGCATCACTAATTTAAGATGATTTAAAACAAAAAAGCTGTCAATTGGTAAAAATGTCCTGATTTCTATCAATCTACATCCAGACCACCTTTATTTTTTCATCCTCATGTTTGGTGATTCAGCACTTTGAAGGATTATCCGCCACCCATACCCCAGCCTTCATCTCCGATTCCTTCCACAGACATCTATAACTGCTCAAGTGTCTCCTTAAGTCCCGCTGAAACCGCAAGGGAACGACGACGACAAATCCCAGGCTTAGTGCTTTCCACATAAAACAAAACCTATTTCCCAATGAGTAGCAGATAATAGTCCTGGTAAACCAGGCTTAGGATGGGTAGCTTCCAGGCTTGGAGGACACAAAATCTGTCACACTGTGACGGAGGCTGGGCTTCCTGTCACAAACAGTCGTGCTCTCAATCACTGTCTTCTCCTTGCAGACGGCATAATTAGCCATAGCCCCGCACTGGCCGCACAAAAGCACCATGCAACTCCAATTACCCGCCACACTTTGCCGTTAACTTTTTTGTGTTGACCCGTGAGAAGATGTGAGGCTGTTTGCACTGTAACTCCGGAGAGAAAGAAGTCGATTGGGACTCCCTGCGATGCCTTCTTACTTTTCCCAGTTACTCCAAGCAACCACACATCACTCAGACTTGACTGGCAGACGGGAGCTTTTCTCTGTTTGTATAGTCGAGGGGCCGCGCGGCTTTCTGGCCTCGCCGGCTACAAGAGGTCAAACGATGTCCTTCAACTGGTGCTTCACAGACACATTTAATTGCCTTTTACTGACTTTGGTGAAGTCTCTCCGAGGGAGAATCGTCACTTCATGGTGTTGTAAGGCTCTTTGTGGCAGCTTGTTCTTATTCATGCTTTAACGAGGTGAATGGATGTCAATTTGAATATCAATCCAGTGGGTACTAATCCTTTCTCACTCTTGTTTTTAGCTCGGTCCAGATCTCGGTTCAAGAAAAATCAAAAAGGTTCCTTAATTGAGCATTTATCTAATTCCTTAACAGTAAAAGTCAAACCATGACAACCGTCTGGCAGAATAGTAAAGTACTCCTTAATTTAACCCTTAAAGGAACTTACTGATTCAGTTATGAACAAGAGTAGATGCAGGTCTTTGTACGTAGGTGATTAATCTGACAACTATTGTACTGCAGAGGATACTTAGCATTAACATGGAAGGAATCAACACAATCTACAATTTCCAAGATGAAGAAATGTCTGATGGACATTAGTTCAGAGGAAAAGCAAGCTGACATAGGCCTGTTTTCATGTCTTCAAGTGAAAAAGGAAAGCTTTCGTGTTCTGACGGTCTGTTTGCATGATACTAGTGCTCGGAGCCACTGAAAATACAAGTTTATGAATCGGAATGAGCTATTTCTGGGTTATTATGGCACCTTTTTACTGATCTGTCCTATTTGAGGTCAATCGGACTTCAACGTGACCCCTGAACCGAAGTGAGAGCCTTTGTGGCTTCTTACTGGGATTGTACGTCTGTCGGAGAAACAAGCTAGACTCATCTATTTCTGTATAGATAGAGTAGTGAATACAGCAAATTCTGGGTGCCTTGTTTAAGGACAATCCATGATGGAGAATAGAACCTACAACCTTCTGAGATGACCAGTCTACCAACTGAGCCACCGAGTGTATGGAAGAACCCTCTTCAGTGTCCTGTGAGATATGGACGATAAAAATAAAGCAATCTGCACAGATGCATGCAAGTCAAAGAAAAGTTGTAAAAAATCTATTTTTATTTGAATCAAAATTACTTATCTGATATTCCGCTTTTGGAAAGAGTATGTTAAGTCACGAGGAAAATATGTAAGGAGGCCTGTTGTTGAAAGTGTGACCATGACCTCATTTTTTCATCACCGCCCGTCTGGTCTGTGTCGACCGTCCACTGCGAGTCCGAGCGCGGTCGGAAAGCCCCGCTTCGAGGCCGGCGTTCCCCGTAACGCCCTCGGACGCCACTGTTCAGTGCGGGAGTGGGAGGCTGCAAACATCAAACACGCAGCCTGACCTGTGTATGTGTGAGTGTGTGTGAGATAGAGACTTGTTCAGTCCAAACTGGTCTCAACACAACTTCACTAACTCAACACTGCCATCTGTGGTTCTTTAACAGTACTAAACAGTTGAAATAAAATAATTACGTTCAGTCTTCCATATTTAAATTTTTTATTGGACATTTGAAGCATTTTTGTTGAGAGACACAGTTAACCTGATGGCTTCAGTTTCTTCACATTCACTCAACACAGAACAACCAATTAATAATATATACACTTATTGTTCAGTTCATGAATGGTGATGAAGACCCCCCCCCAACATGTCCTCCTCTCTACCAGAGGAAGAAGCTGTAACAGATTATTTAACAATGAAGATGAACTGAGCAGAAAGTGAGCAGACGTAAAAAACCTGTTATGTCAACATGTATATATTTAATCATGTCCACCTTGAAATGTGTTTTCTAATATTGGTTTAAATTTTCTTAAACTTCTTCTTTGCATCACCATTCATTGAACTGACCTCGAGGGCCACCGAGAAGGCAGGTAAGAGCAACATGAGGCCTGTGAGCCACCAGTTGCCCCTCATCAACAACATGTCTGTCCAAAAAAAATTTTTTTTAATTTTTTTAAACGAGAACAGCTACCACAGAGCTGAGTGTGCACAAGGCACAGTAGACAGTTTCACAGGTCTGCTCTGGAGTTTCGACCAGGGGAGTCAAACATAAGGCCTGTGGACCAACACCATCTCGCAAGAAGCTGCAATGCTGCAAACTAGCTTTTATTGTCTCAAAGCAATGCGGGCAGGGTGAGTTTGTAAAAACATGCATAATGCAACATCTACAGGAGGTTTTTTTCTGATATGTCACTATTCTGCACCAGAAGGTTTGATTAAAATTGGCTTTATGTTGAGATTCGTTTTATTTCCATCACATATATTCAGCACTACAAGAACGAAACACTCTAAAGTTTGAATTTAAAGGTCATTATGGCTCCATTTTACAAGTCCAGTTCAATCAAGATGAAAATTGACTATATGTGACTCCTCAGCTAAAATCAAATTGACACCCCAAAGAGTATTGTTATAAATGTTGATGTAAAATTTAAAGTGGTGCTGTGACCTCTGGTGCTTTCCCACTGCGGGTCTTGGACAGGTTAGAAACTCGGAGTCAAATTCTGATTAATCACCACTGAATCACTGAGCAGAAATCTTTTATTTCTATAAAAGGTGGATTTACAGAAAGATTTTTTTGAATAACAAAATAAATTATATTTGCCTGTAGGGAAACATTTAACGTGAGCTTCTTTTGAATTGAATGTAGAAAATACTTTTTTTTCTCCTCACTTTGAAATTTCCTATTGAAATGATTTACAGAGAGCATGAATTCTGATTTCTTAGAAAATTATCACCAAATTGAAAAAGACAGAAAGAAAGAAAAAGTCATGGAAAGAGCAAGGAACTGTGAGGCCATTATTCTGAAGTGTTTCCTTTCACCCAGCTGTTATATAAGTGTCTGCCTTATCCTCTTAATTCCTAATATTTCAGTAGTTCCTCTCAAATAGTTATTTCGATGTACTTGCTGCCTAAGCAGCAGTAAACTTGGAGAGTTTTGAGACACTGACACAGTCCGTCAACTTGAAGCAGCTTCTCAGCTCAGTGTGTGTGTTTGTGCGATTGTGTGTGTGTGCGCGCGCTGCCCGTTTGCCCACCACAGCTTCAACAATGTGCGACTGTGTCAACACAAATACGGCTCTCGGCTCTCTCAGGTTCCCGAGCAGGAGACAACACGGAGGTCCACTCCGCAGGTTCCTCCCTCTTCCTTCACCGCCTCGTTTTTTCATCTGCAGAGACACAACACGAATCAAAAGACGGTCCAGCTACTGAAACACTGAAAGTAAAGTTCCCATCTATCTCTGAGGGAGCGACTCGGTCACGGCTCTGACCTGTGGTCGGAGTGTCAGCTAAACATTTTCTTTAGTTTGGAAAAGAATCCTCCCTCCTCCTCCTCTTTCTGCTGCTGCTGCTGCTGCTGTTGTTGCTTGTCCTGTCCCTCAGAGCTTGAAGCCGTGCTGCCCCCTCCTGGATGAAAACATGCACTTCATCAGGTGAAGGAACGGACTATTTGTGTCTGTGTGTATGTTCTCTTGCTTTAACACTGGTAACCCACTGACCTGCATGAACAAGGGGTCTCAAACACAGTTTAGTTCAGGAGCCACATACAGTCTAATTTCATCTGGAGTGGCCGGACCAGTAAAATAGAGCCATAACAACCTTAAAATTAAAGTTATTCTTTGTTGTGGCGCTGAGTAGATAAGAGGAAAATGTCAATATTTTTGAAAAACCAAACTAAAAGTGACTACAATCTCAACATAAAGCCAATTTTAATAAAACATTCTGGTGAATGAAAACAGTGAGTTGTAAAAAAAAAAAACTATTGGAATTATGCTTGTTTTTACAAGGTTGCCCTGACAGCATGTTTGAGGTTAATGCTAGTTTGCATTTTAACAATGAGGCGGCTGTCTTTCATGGCAGCATCACTGTTATCTCAGCTCAGGTCTCAGTGTTGTGTTTGTTTCACTACATGTCAAAAGTTTCAGTTTCAATGACTGTAGAGTAAAACTGTGGGACTAATTGTGTGGAGATCAAACAAATGAAACTAGTGAATCGAATCTTGTGAAATGTAATACTTGATAAGATCAAATTAACAAATATACTATAACTTCTCAATAACTGTACTACCACTGATGTCCGTTTTTTTATGAATGTACTGACATATGAAAACACTGCTAATTCAATTACTGGATTATGTATGAGATATACGTTTAAATTAAATTTGGAAAAACATATGGTTTAATTCATGAGTTAACTTACTGACAAAGATGTAAAAGTACTTGAAAAGTAAGACTTGATAAGTTTATACTTCTTCCTTGTCCTTTTCTGTCATGTAAATTCAGACTATTGAAGATAGATTCTCTATTCCCATCTACATTTGTCCTATTCATTTAAATATTTTCTATTATTTTTTCCCATTTACATACTAAAAATTAATTTTATTTGTTTATACTGTATTAATCCCCCAGAGGGGAAATTCCTTTTCTTCATTAACCCATTGGTAGCAGCCACAGAGCGTAGCCTGGGGGAGCTGGGGGGCCATGGGTCTTGCTGAGGAACCTCCGGTGCATGTTTATGGGGGTGTGGGAGGAAACCGGAGTACTCAGAGGAAACCCATGCACACACACGGGGAGAACATTCGAAGTCCTTGCGGCCCATTAAGGTATCAATATCAATGTTTTCTTAGAAATGTTTACAAGTTGCCCGTTGGTTTGGTCGGATTGGAGCCTCTTGTGTGCCAGTTTTGGCCTGAAGGCCTCATGTTTGACATCCATGTTAAAAGGTTAACATAAAGACAGTGTGCGTTGCTTGTAGCGCTGTCAAAAATAACGCTTTAATTCAATTAATTGATTTGAAACATAACTTTTGTTTACTTCTGTTTTTGTTTTTTTCACTCCCTTACCGGAGCAGTCGCATGTGCAACTTCTATGAGCGCAGCACCTTGACTACAGAGAAGCACAACATCGAGTGGAATAATAATAAGACAGAAAGTTTCACTTTAAAAAGTTACCTGACGGCTGATTGAGAAAATAAAAGTCATTAGCACACTTTGTAAAGCCAACTTTAATCATCACAGAAGTAATTCTGCAGGAAAACAGCAGGTTGCCATGTTGGCTGACCAGTAGCCACCAAACTGCTAAAGCTAGAGGAAATATTTGCAGGTAAAATATTAATTTGTCCTCTTTCTCGCTTTACCTAGCTCTCCTGTTTACTGGATGTGTGTGTTTGAGCGAGCGTGTGCTCATGTGTGCGTGTGCTACCTTAGGCTACATTTGAAACTAGCAACAGCTAAATCTAGTACAAAGCATCTCTTCTTTAACATTGATGTATTTTGTACTTGGCCACTGCACAAAAGCTGCCTTTGGACTGAACGGTGAAGTCCTGACCTGCTGATGGAGTGACTCCATTGACGGTCCCCGGAACGTCCTTCTCCTCTTCTGCATAGCTGAGCAGCAGTGAGCGCTGCCTGCGAGTTAACTTCCTGCAAACGAACACACCAGAAGCAATCTCACAAAACTAAAAAAGGTCAAAAGAATGAAGGAAAAAGGCAACGAATATACGACTTCTGATCCAATGTTCATACCATGATGCTATTTGTTCACCTCTTTGAATTATATTAAAATATATTTCACATATGTAACTTAAGAAAGGACGTGAACAATAAACATCAAACAAACCAAACAAACAAGCCTCATCGAGGTGAATAGTTATGACATAATTAACGTCTTCCAAGAGACTTGATAAAGTTCCCTTGATCTGATTTACTTGCTTTGAGATGACTCCTACCTGGATAAATAACAATATGTTTGAACAATCTTCAACACTGAAGCTGCCTGATCATGTTGGAAACCAATGTACTCAATAATTACAACTTCCTTGACTAACAGCTGTTATAACTTTTTTAGCAATCTGAACACGGACCATGAAGAAGGGTATCTGTGGGTCTCACTTGGGAACTCTGATCTTGATGTGGACGTAATGATCTCCGTAGCTGTAGCTGTTCATCCTGCGAATGCCTTTCCCCTGCAGCCGGATCACCTGATCAGCCTGGCACCCGGCAGGAATCTGACAACACCAGAGGATACGACTGAAAGCTGTCCCACAGACAGGAAGTCTCCAATAAACGTAAAACACATTATGACAAATGAAATACAACCGACTCACCACTAAGCTGATGGTTTCATGAAGGCCCTGACCTGTGGCGGTGCCTCCCAGCACGGCCTGAGCTATGGAGATGAACACATCCGAGTGGATGTCTTGTCCGTTGCGTCTGAACACGGGACTCCTCTGGACCTGCACGGTTCAATTACAAGCCATCAAACACCGGAAACTTCAAGCTGTCGGAATCCAGCCAGCAACTGTTCAAACACTCACCCTGAATGTGATAAAGATTTCTT
This sequence comes from Parablennius parvicornis, assembly GCA_900302745.1. Classification (NCBI taxonomy): domain Eukaryota; kingdom Metazoa; phylum Chordata; class Actinopteri; order Blenniiformes; family Blenniidae; genus Parablennius; species Parablennius parvicornis. Next base: position 22,120 of record OMNM01065257.1, on the reverse strand, counting down.
TAGATCCGACGGACATTCTCACTCTTTGATTGTTTTCCACTCCTGTGACGAAAACAATATGACACAGATCAGCAGAGGTTAAACTCAGTTTCATAAAGATGCTTCAGGAAATTACGTCAGCAGTGACACTATAGCAGAAGATTCCAAAGAGTCATAAAGAAATAATGTCGCCAGCAGTGGTCTTAAACATTGTAACTGAGTGATATTCCAGGAGGCCACCCACCAGAGGGGACGGGCACGGTGACCGTCTGCCTCTTCTTGGTCTGGCCTGAACCTCGGCACACGATACACGGAGTGTATATGAGCCTTCCTTTCCCGCTGCAGCGTCGACATGCGCTGCGCATCATGAAGGGACCCGTGTTAATCGTCTCCTGCAAGAAGACGTGATGGTGAGTAGAAAAACTCAAGACTCATGGAGGGGAAAAAGCAGATTGTGCAGCCTGGTATCAGTGAAAGACTCACCATGCCGGTGCCGTTACAGAAGTTACACTGGGTCATCTTTGTACCCGGCTCGTTGCCGTTTCCACCACACCTGGGGCAGTCGTCATCCAGGTTCACACTCAAATCTTTATTGACTCCCTTTGCTGCTTCAGAGAACGTCAGCTCCATCACAAACTGTAGAAAAATACAGGAAATCATGTGGCACATTATTTTTAGGTCAGGCATTCCTGAAGTGTCGCTACCGCCCCCTGGTGGTCTGATGAGGTAGAGCAGGTGGGTCGTGAGAGTTCATTTCAATTCAATTATTGTCATATTCAAATCAGAAAACATTACTCCTGTAGAATGAAAGTACATGAAAAGTTTTACGTTTTAGATACTGTAGCTGTTTGTTACCACAGTAAAAATAAATAGATACATATTTCTAACAAAAACATTGAAACTGATAATAAACAGGGTGATTCAATTCTGTGTCCTCATTCATTTATATGAACTATATCTATCCAGTCCACTCAGATTTTGTATTTGGTTTTCCATTGGAAAGCGTGGCTCCCTTTGACCTTAAAGTACACTCTGCTATGAGTTTGAAACAGATTTTAACACAACTCTGACTGTAAAGTTAAATGATGGTCTCTGCTTAAATTTATTAAAGGGGATCATTGCAGGGAGGAACACAAAGTGTTCACATTATTTGCCGTTTTTTCCTTGTCGATGTTAATGCTATAACATTTCTGACCCATGACACGCTTTCTAATCAGTGTCGAACAGTTTGCACATTATTTCTTGCATTTTATATTTAATTATTTGCACAAATGTGGATGATATATTGTTGGCATTTATGGACTTCTGAAAACAGGGTTTTTGACCGCCGCACACTTCTGTTGTCACTTTTGCTGTTGTGTTGGGACTTTGTCTTATGCATTACATAGACCCTTTGGGGTAACCGAAGTAAAGCTTGGCTGACACCAAAACTTGTTACTATTCTGTTCACACTTCACAAATCAACCCAAGCATGAAAACAGACCCTGAAATCTGAAACAGAGATCTGAGATACTACTCACCTCAGGACGTTGCTCAAACATGCTGTTGATGTCTCCAAAGTTCATGCCTCCTGAGAATTCTCCAAAGATCTTCCTGAAGAGCGCTTCGGGGTCAATATTGGTAGTCCCGGCCCGGTAGTACTGCTGCTGGCCCGCCCCTGCACGGTTTGGGTCGAAGCCTGCCGCTCCATATGTGTCATACTGTTTCCTCTTCACCTCGTCACTGAGCACCTACACACACACAATAAGTTTGAATTCTGACGGCTGAAAGTGAATCCTTGTGCATCGTAATCAAACCATCCTCGTTTCGTACCTCATAGGCTTCAGCCAGCTTAGAAAAATTCTCTTTAGCATCTGGGTCATCTGGATTGGTGTCAGGGTGGTACTTCTTTGCCAACTGTAGAAAAGATGACAAAATAAAACTTAAAATGTTTTGGGAATTTTTCTGCCACACGGTGTTACTGATACTGAAAAAGAAAGATGTGACGTACATATGATTGATGTAATCTGAGAATATCAATACAGCCTGTTCAACAAAGTGCAAATTATGATAACAAATTACACAAGTAATGCATATAATAAGCACCAACACTTTTGAAAATCATTCATCTTGATTTTCAAGATAGAGGAGTAAAAGACCTGGTAGTACGCCTTCTTGATGTCTTTCTGAGAGGCTGTGCGGGAAACACCCAACACTTGGTAGAAGTCCTCCTTGTTTGATCGTGTGCTGCTGGAGTGGAACGAGCGGCAAGAAAAGCCATGAGTACACTTCACACCTACACAGAGAGAAAAAAATGCAAAAATGTTTTATTAATAACACCCAGATATTTGTGCATAATATTTAAAGCACTTAAGTACTCTGACTGAAATCCTTTAATAAATGTCTTCACTTCCGTCTCTCTTTTGAAAATCTATTGATATATAGATGTAAGTATTGAAACTAAAATCAAAAAGGCTTTGAGTGCATAATTGAAGATGGTAAACAACTGCTCGTAGAATAAACAGAGAAAGTCCAGATGACATTATTGTCTCTGTGCTGACTCTATGATGGACTGGCAACGTTGCACACCTGAAAGTTTCAACAACACTCCTATGAAAATGTTTTTTGGACTGATCAATTAAGACAGAATTGTATGGAAGGAACACAAAGCAGTAGGTATGAAGTAAAATTGGCAATGTATACCAACATAAAAAATATATCCAGACAGTGAAGTATGGTGGAGGCAGCATCATGATTGAGGGCTGCTTTGAAACTTTGCAGATTAGATAGCATTTACTGGAAAATAAATCCCTACATGATGATGCCACAATTGAATACATTGGTTCAATCAAGAAATAAAATAAACCATGTGTATCATATAATCTTTATCATTATTATTATTATGGTATCGTTTTCATTCTCGCCCATGAGCTGGACAAAGTAAAGAAATGTCCATTACTAAATTTTCCACTGCAATATTTTAGAAAGTGTAGCAAACTAAAGGCAGGAAATCAGTGATGCATCAGTGAAAACTAGAATACAGTGGGTACTCTCTGAACTATAAGTGTCACTTACCTGAAAAATTTAACATGTTCTTCACTGTTCACTTGTCTGCAATATACATTTTTCATTAATTCTCTGCAATAACACCACAATCTGTGGTATATTTCCAATTCATAACAACAGTATTTAAACAATAGCATATATTTTAAATTTCTTTTACTACTCTTTTATTATTGACCACTTGCTGCTGCAACCAAATGTCACCACTGTGGGACAAATAAAAGGATTATTTTAGCTTCTAACACATGGAAACATTTGGAGATAGCATAATTAAAGTTGTATTGCTATTGTTTTACATTGTACTCCAGATATCGAACACAGTATATAGGTGCTGAACGATAATTAGAACTTTGTGTGGGTCCATACTGCTGACTGAAATGTACACCTGATGAAATTTTTTGACCAACTACTGCAGAAAACTGTTGAATTCCAATGGTGTTGAATGCTTTTGAGTAACAACGACCCATTATTTCTGTTGATACTTTTGAAGGCGACATCAAGGAGAGCGCTCCACATCAGCCACTGCTGTCACCAGACGAGCCTTTAGTGGTGGTGGTGTAATAGTTTGGGCAGGTGTGTCTAGTTATCATAGAACTATCCTACAATTTATGAATGATGCAGTGACACACCCATAGTATGTGAAGAACATCAATAAACCAGTCATTGAGCCCGTGCATGAACAACAGGCCTCATTGCATCTTCATGCTCCAGCTCATGGAGGTAACATCATTAGTGAACAGCTGCTGGAGACTGTGGCACATCAAATGGAGCAACCTGCATTTTCTGCAGACCTAAATCCCACAGAAAACCTGTGGCATCAGCTGAACTGCTGCGTAGAGGCGTGTGACTGTATCCCAGCACCTCAATGACCTGGGGGTCATTTATAGAAGAGTGGAATGTCATCCCTCAATAAACCGACTTATAAATTGCTCAAGACACGTTGTGAAGCTGTAATTGATACTAACAACTGACAAATTATAGACATTGGCATTGTTTTATATTCACACCGCTGTTGTCTCGTGTTTCAACATATTGTTTGAGATGAGAGAATGTAGAAGCTATTGCATGCTTCTACTTGAATGCGCCACTTTCATGACATAAAATCATGAAAATTTCTGTAACATCATGAAGTAAAATATCTCAAACTTTTTTGTGAGTAGTCCAGACAAGGTCATCATAGACACGAACAGAGTGGTATTATTTGTGTTGTTGTTCATCAAAGTTCAGATCAGCTCCGGTCCTGCTGCTGTTCATTAAAACAAGTCAAGTTCAGTCTGTTATGTGATCATAACATCAGCCTTACATCAGCCAAACAGGAACCAAACAGGCCAAACATTCATGTACACCCCTCGACTCACCCCTTTAGGATCGAACAGCTCGGACGCTGAAACATTTCTGACATGAGTTAGAATAAAACAGTGATGTAAGAAAGAGTTAGCTAACTTCTCTCACCGGTCAGCGCCCTCAATGTCACGATTCGTCCCGGTGCCCAGGAGCTCCAGCTCGCCGCTGTCCCCGTCCGGTGAGTCCGCGACCAGCTCGCCTGACACAGCCCTCCATGTCTGCTGGGCACAGAGAGAATACAGCCACTGCGGGCTCCCAGAGACCCTGAAGAAGAAGAAGAGACAGACCCTGCTAACCAGCGTGCAGCAAGCCGGCCAGTGGAGGACGCCATCTTTCACGTCACTACGACGTCAGCGGCGTCAGGCACGCAATGCGCAAGCGCGGGGAGTGACGTATCGTGCCTCTCTCCGCATCACTAATTTATGCGAAATTAATTGTTTACTACAGAAGCGTATTGCATTCACATGAAAAAGAAAACATTGACCCCTCATAATTTCAGAAAAACAGAGCCGTTTATTTTATTTTTTCAGAAAACAGTGTCTCATAAATTCAGAATAACAGAGTAAATTTTTATTTATTTATGTAAACACTTCTCTCGTTAACAGGCATTGATTAAATTGATTCCTGGTAAAATAAAAAGGCAGAAAGCTATTTCTATTGTTGGAAAAACTTTAGTGGAGTTTGTAGCCACAGACAATTGTTTATATGTCATATGTGACAAAATAGGCTCAGGTATTATAATTAGTAATGTACTGTCAGTGAGACATGACATTTTTCCAAATACTATATATACAATCATTAGATATCAAGCATCATTACATGTGTGGAAGTGCTCTAATATTACAGTATATTTTAGATGCAATATATATACCTGCAATAATATACATGCAATTATTTCTTATGTATGACAGTGTGACAGTAGCATTGTTCCAGTTATCAGAAATCCTGAAAGTTACAGTATGTGCACTAATTGAACAATGTGGAATAATTAAATTGTTGTAAATTGTGTACTTGGATATATTAAACTTTGGTTGAAGGTTGCATGTTCTTACTGTGAATATATGGGCTTTTGTTTGCTGCCCAGTGTAAAAACAGACACATTAATTGGTCACTTGGTAAATTGGTGACCCCAAATTGCCCATTGCTGTAAATTTGATTGTGTATGTCAGTCAGTCTCTCTCTGTTTGCCTTGCAATGGATTAATGATCTGCTTTAATCCATATCTGTTAGAATCAGCTGCAGCTCCTCTCCACCCTGAGTTGGATGAAGCAGCAGAGAAAATTGATGAATGGAGAACTAAACAGAGCAACAAACGCTATCAAAATGATTTTGTTTAAAAATAAATACTCTTGAATCCTAAACAGTAGATGGCACTGCTGAGCTTTCAAACAGTTCAGAAACCAATGAAGACAGTTGATTTACTATTTTGACTCCAGAGGCTGATTCTATTCTATAAATGCTTACTGTGATGTCAACTTGACTATAGCACATTTCAAGGGTTGGGTGGGATTCTAATCAAAGCCATCAGGCTCAATCTTAAAACTGTGATGAGACTCTGGTCTTTGTTTCCACGGGGAGCATGCAGAGGTCAAACACATAGTGGCAACAATGACGGTAGTCAAGCTGTACATTCTGGATCAAGGGCAGTGTTGGTCAAGTTACTTGGAAATAGTAATTAGTCACTGATTGCTTCTCCAAGAAAGTAATCCAGTTACTTTACTAATTACTTATTTTTAAAAGTAATTACTCAGTTACTTTTCAAAAACATGATGGACAACCTGAGTAAAGCAATGGACTTTTCATCTTAATTATAGTCTTTCTGCATATACCATCATATACATTTGAATGCTGTAATATGATACAGTGTCTTTTCTTAAAATGTGTTTTATTTGTTTCTATCTTTTAACTTCATGTACATTGCATTAAGCAGAGATGAAACTGAATGCAATAGTCTCTGACTTGAAGAAAATGTTTGCACATTTAAACCAGTTTTCAGCAAATTACACCATTTTATTCAATTAGAATAAAGGAAGACTTTTTGTACTTACATTTCTGCATATTTCAACATTGTGCACAATAAAAATCTTTTTTTATGTGTATACTCATCAATTCAAATGCATGTCAATAAAAGACAGCTACAATATAAGCAAAACATTTTAGTTCAGGGGACACATAAAACCCATTGTCATCTTGAGTGGCCCGGACCAGTAAAATGTTGCCATAATAACCTTTAAGTTTAAACTTTAATGTTTTTCAGAGTGTATGTGATGACAATGGCCACATTCCTGTGAAAAACAAACAATTATAAAATGACTCCAATGTCAACATGAAGCTAATTTTACAGTAATGAAACCTTCTGTTGCAAAAGAAGTGAAATGCAGCAAAATACCTCTCCTGTGTCTATAGCATTATGTGTGTTTTTTTTTTTTTTTTACAAACTCTTCCTGGCAGTATGACTTTGAGGCTAATGCTAGTTTTGCAAGCCTTCATTGCAGCATCACTGATGTCTCAGGTCAGGTTTCAGTGTTGTGTCCGCTATTCTTGAGAAATTTGTCTAAAAACATTTTCTTTATGTTTTTGGCCCACAGACCTTAAGTTTGACACCCATAGATTAGACAGAAAGATATATTGGAAGGAAGAATGAAAGAAAGTAAGAGTGCGGCTGGTGTCCAGAGACCCCCACAACCACACCGAAGAGTGGACACCGAGGGCCACACGCCGAGTTTCCAGTGGCGGGGAGAGGAGGACGACTGCTCCTCCTGCCGTGGCAACAGCCTAGTCCTGGGCAGAGCGGTGTTAAGAATAAAAAATAAATAAAACTTGTATTACTTGAATTGACTGTTGTTTCTGCATTTTTGCACCCACAGCAAAATATTATGATGGCGTGATGTGTACCATGGCCCTCTTGGCCAGGTCACCCTTGCAAAAGAGATGTCGATCTCAATGGGTTTTAAATTTCCTCGTTAAATAAAGGTTAAATAAAAAAAATAATAGTTTGTCAAGTGGTGAGGCTTGAACTTTCTTCGCATGCTCCACATCTTTGGAAAAGGGCGGTGATCTTCTATTGGAAACTATACGGTTCATTAAAGAATGTAGCACAGTTCTGAACTCGAATACATGACATTTAAATACCCTGAGCAATTATTCAATGCTTCAAATGTCTCTCAATGAGTCTTTATTTACAGTTCAGTTCTCCTTATATACATTCAAAGCCATGTAAGGAGCCGTGAAAGCTCTTTCCTTTCACCACCAAGAAATCCACCCCAGTAAAATGTTTTATTACATTATAAAATGTTCCAAATTAGCTGTCTTGCAAACAAACTGTGTACTAAATGGAGATAAAGAAGAGATAAATTCATTGATGGTGTAAAAGTGTTGACTCTAAATGAAACCTGCCAGTGTGATGTGTGCATGAGAAGCAATAAACAGAGGGTTTTAAAATCAAGCCTGCAACAGCTTCTGTATTAAAGGTTTGATGCTTTACAGCGTTCATTCACAGCAGCAGTGTAATAAAATATATTCCTCCAAATTACATGCAACAGTTACAGTCATCTAAAGTTTTATTTTTAGGGTCCAACACCATCGGGGAAAGTGTGAATTTGACTCTAGAGTGTAATATAAAGTGCAAATATCAGTAAAACAGTAATTGATGTAATATATTAGCAGCTGAGGATTTTATTTGATGCAGTCAGTTACTGTATGTTGAAGGCCTCAACAGTTTAGTTTATTTGAGCTAGAAACAACAGAGAGACTAAGTCTTGGGGGTTTGTGTTTTTATGATGCTCCAAAGTGAAAGACGGCTGTGGAAACCCCCCCGCCCCGATTATAATAAATACCTGGTTACCATCCCTAAAGCCCCCTGTAATGAATTAGAACTATTTCTGATTCTGCACTTGATGCCCGCTTCTTTCCTTCTCCACCAATCACTGCACAGCATCACTGCATGTATACGAGTGATTATCAGAGGGGAAGCTCATTCACAAGTTATGATTGTAGCATACTGCAAATTCTGTAGTTGAAATATGGAAATGTGAATGAACATTTTATTTACAGAAATGTACTGTAAAAACAATGAAGTGTCAAACATAAGGCCCGTGGACCAAAACTGGCCCGTAAGAAACTATATCACTTATCATCACATATACTCTGCGCCTCAACAAAAAAAAAACCTTTACAAACTGAATAACCATCATGGCAGTATTTTACTGGTCCAGTCCACTCAAGATGGAATTGGGCTGTATGTGGCCCCTGAACTTAAATGTGTTTGACACCCCTGTGCTAGAGGATCCAGTTGGAGAAGCGAGTGTGATACTGAATTTCAGGTTATGTCCTATTGAAATATACTTGTCAACAGGTTTTTGAATGCAGAGGCAATTTTTACTTCTGTGATTGTGTACATGTTGCTTTCAGTCATCACACGTTACACTTGTGTTATTGCACCATAGTTTATTTTGTAAATGGAGCACTATGAGAAAATCAAATTTCTTCTTTTTAAATCTTAAATTGGTGGAAAACTAGTTAATTTCCCTATCTGACCTCTCGTAATTACACAACAGCGTTACTAGTGACAATACACAACTTTTGCGTTTTTGCATGAACGCAAAAACAACAATTTGAAAATGTTTTCAGAAGAAACGCAGAAAATAATGTGGTCAGCATGTTGGGCCATGAGTTGATGCTGTTTGTTTTTGTAATGAAACCACACACATGTACAGAAAACAACAAGCTATAAACATTAAGAATTGCAAGTACACAGAAATTCATATGGACAGATGACAAGGTTGGATTGTTATTGCGGTGACTCAATTATAAAACCACATAGTCTCAGGAGAATATGGACTGGAAGTCATGACACCCTGGAGGCAAACATCGTTGTTATTGTCTATCTACTCATTCATGTGCAGAACTATTTATAAAAGGGATTCGTGTCATGATTCCTTTTTTTTTTTTTTTGTGTCTGGGATCCCTCACGCCAAACACACTGAATGGATGTCAGTATGGATGTGTGTGTGTGTGTAGGTGTGTGTGTGTGTGTGTGTTCTGATGAAAGAGAAGCTCATTCACTCACTTGCCTCTATCCTCCCTGCCATCTCTCGCCCGCTAATTCTCCGCCATCTCCACAGCGACCTGCAAAACAGCATCCCAGCTGTGTGTGTCTTTGTGGAATGTATAACCAGAGGAGGCTGACATTTGCCACTCAGTAATGTAAATATCACCAAGAGCGGTGATTCTTATCTCTGCTGCGACCGTCCCCTTGCCTCCCCGCCTGGCCTGTGTGTGTGGACGTGACTGTTGTCAGGACACATGAATGAAAACTCCATGTTCCCATCTCTTGGGGGTTTTCTGAGTTGCTGAAAAACTTTCGGCCAGTGCTGCCAATTCTCAGTTATTTCTTTGCTTTTTAATCTCTCGGGCTATGGCGGAGGAGGGTCTGAGGTCAACCCGGCCAATCGGTAGGAGGTGGGGCGCTGGTGTCAATCTTTACTCAGCTGCTTATGCTCCTTCCACCCCGCCTCTACACACACACAGACGTGTACACACCAAAAAGCCCTCGTATAGTCATAAAGCATCTGGTTCAAAGCAGCAGCGCTCGTCACAAGCCCCTGCGGTCGTAATTAGTGTGTTGGGGCTCCATATATCAGTCTCGTTGTCAGGCACCAGCACGGCTACTTCATACCTCGGGTCGAATCTGGATAGCTGTTATTACCCTGTATGTGGCTTTAATATACTGGATGTTGACTGAGGTTGCCAGTTTTGGAGTGATATTGCAGTCCTCGTCATGATGCAATGTTTTAAACCAAAGGCTTCAAAGAGTAAGAATTCAACTTATTTATTCAGTTAATAAGTGATAAGTGCAGGTTCTCCATTGTAGTCAATATAAAAAAGGGGGGAAAAATCTGCCTTTTAACAGATATCATTACTGACCATTGCTGTTTTTCAAACTGTCAGCTTTACACCTTTTTCCTTAAACATTGTTGTGAACAAGATCTTCTAATTCAATGTGCACCATATTTTCTTTTAAGAGAATGCGCCTGTCTGAGTTCTACAGTCTTTCCAATTTTCCAAAGAAACTATTGAAAGGAACTTGGACGTCCGAGCCTGAGGGTCTGCAGAAACACAGTGTCTTATAGCAGCCTGGGAGGATACCGTCCAACGCAAAGTGGATGACTCACAACTGCACGGCGGGCCATTTAGCGGAAATTATGTGACATTTCTATATGTAAATACTTGGTGGGGCAAGATTTTATATGATACCACTGAATGTTGTGGCTAAACAACTTCTTAGCCATGACACTATGGCAATCATATAGGCGCTGATCCCTTGAAAAGGTTGAGCACTGGAGATGGCTGATCATAAAAACGAACCAAGAAATTAATAAATCAATTCAAAAATAAAATGTCAAGGCCGGGAATAAATCCAGGGCCTGCTGTTTCGAAGATGGGAATTCTACTGCAAAATCACCAGCAAATTTATATAAATATGATTTTGCACAAGGTCTTGGTCATCACGCCACTCAATGCACCACCAGTAAGGTTTAGTCTCTCCTCTAAAGTAAGAGTTTCAAACTCACATTCAACCTAGTTAGCTCTAGCTGCTTACAAGCTGGCATTTGTGACTACTCTGTTTCTGTGTGAAGCAGAACCTCATATCGACAAGAACTCAAACTACAAGACTGGCTAGTCTCTGAAATTCTGAATCTACAGTAGTCCCAACAACACTGTTGCTAATCACATTCCCCCCTTGTGAGGCTCGCTCCGTCCCCACAGCCACTGCAACATGTTCATGTCAGAAACAAATGTCAGAGAGACAGCAAAGAGAGACAGCACAGGCTCATATTTCAGATCTTTTGTTATCAATTTTCCGCTTGTGGTTATGCGTGTCTATATAGTGGGGACAAAGTGATCTCACAAGGACCAGAAACTGAACATACATTTTACATGCATCGCTGAGAAACACAGCTGCTGATGTAGCTCAAGGGCAATGCACATATCAACAGAGAGAGAGAGAGAGAGAGAGAGAGAGAGAGAGAGAGAGAGAGAGAGAGAGAGAGAGAGAGAGGATGAACAGCAACACGTATGCTAGTGCCCACTGCTGCTCTCAGTGTAAAGGATTTCCCTCCTAGGAAAATACTCCTTCCCCTTGTTTCTGATTCCTCAAAGCCAACACGTCTCAGCGGGCTGACACGACCTCCGAGGCGCTGCGCCCTCACACGAGAGAGAGGTCGTCGATACGGGATGCAGCTGCTGCGCCGATACTTCTTCTGCAAACCGAGTCAAGCCACCGCTATCGTGTACAATTACTGATAATGATCAACAGGCTGCACTGTGACGCAGTGGTTAGCGCCCACGCCTCACAGCCAGAAAGTCCTGGTTCTGACCCTTCTGTGTGGAGTTTGCATGTTCTCCCCATTTATGTGGGTTTCCTCCAGGGACTCCGGTTTCCTCCCACAGTCCCCAAAAAACATGTACTGGAGGTACTTGAGCGAGACCCTCTGTCCCCATCAGCTCCCCCCTGAGCACCTCTCTGTGTGGCTGCTACCGAGGGGTCATTTGGTCCTAATTGCCCCAACGGGGGATAAATTCAGTTGACAAAAACAAACAAAAAATCTGAGCAACTATAAATTCTTGTTTTTTCATCTTCCCATCTTCTGTAAATTTTATCTTGTTGTCGAAAGTTGTGAAGTGACGCTGAAGCTGATCTCAGCTAAACATGGGTGAAGGACAGGTCACGGGTTCATCACAGGGCAGAGAGACAGAGAGAGAGAGAGAGAGAGAGAGAGAGAGAGAGAGAGAGAGAGAGAAACAAACAAATGTGGAAAATGGCTGACTGTGCAGCTCCCTTGAGGTTTCAGACAAGAGCAGCTTTCCCAGATCATCTCAGATTGACACATATTTCACTGGTTATTTCATGAATTGTTCATAACAAGTTCATAGTATACAAAACTACAGCCTGCTGTTGCCCTATTAAAAAAAAAAACATATGAACTAAGCATTAAGTCCATTCTCTATCATTTGGCGCTGAGTCTAGCAAAAGCCATTCTGAGCTGGTCTCCATGTGATAACTAAACACCTCTGTTGTTGGAATGTTGGTTTTAAAAGCTGCACAGCATGCAGCTGCAAGGTAGAGAAGCACAACATCTTCAAAATAAATGAGAGGAAAGAATATATAGTC